>PVLC010000038.1:0-85715 GCA_004027655.1 Graphiurus murinus | reverse complement strand
AGAGATCTTTTCTTTTAGCCTTTTACAGTGTTGTGTAGCTTCCTTCTTGCCCACATGCTTTCTAATGAGAAACCTTCTGTCACTGAAATGATTTTTTTTTCTTTCTTTCTTGAGATAAGCTCTTTATTTGTCTTTGTTTTTCAGAAAGTTTATGATGTGTATGGATTTGGTGGAGGGCATGGATTTTTTGGATTTGCTAACTGCTTGAGATTCTCACAGCTTCTTGAACCTGTAGGTTTATGTCTTTTGCCAAATTTGGGGGGAATTTTCAGCCATCATTTCATAGAAAAAATTTTCAGTCCCACTCTCTTGCTGTTTTTTCCTTTTACACTCCAGGACACAAATGCAATCAATCTCTCTGTTATTATCCCACAGGTTCCTGAGACCTTTATTGTCTTCAGCCTATTTACTCTTTATTGTTCAGATTGGTCAATTTCTATTGTTCTATTGAAGAAATTCAAGCATGTTGATCCTTTTTTCTGTTCTCTTCATTCCACTGTTGAGTCCACTCACTGAAGGTTGTATTTTACTTATTATATCTTGCAGTTCTAAATCTATGTTTGGTTCTCCTTTATATCTTCTATGTACCGATAGTATTTTTATCTCTTGCATCTTTTTCTTTTCATTTCTTTATTTATTTTTAATTGGTGCATTGTAATCATACATCTTTGTTAGGTACAAGCTGATAAAGGCATACATGCACACGTTTCTCATTTAACCCTTCCCCAATTTTTTTTTTTGTGTGTGTGTGGTCCTATGGATTGAATCCAGGAGCATTCTATCTCTGAGATACATCTCCAGCTCCTTTTATTTCTTTGTATTTTTTTATTTTGAAACAGGGACTCACTAAATTGCAGAGGACCTTGCTAAGTTGCTGAAGCTCATCTTAAACCTAAGATCCTCCTATCTCAGCCTCCCAAGTACTGGGAGTACAGGCATGTGCCACCATTGCCTGGCTTCATGCATCTTTAAAATTACTCATTAAAACATTTTGGGAATGGCTGGTTTAAAGTTCTTGACTGATAATTCTGATATCATTGTTGTCTTGGTGTCTATTGAATGACTTTTCTCATTCAAGTTGCTATTTTCCTATTTTTTGCCATAACAAGGGATTTTCCTTTGAATCTTAGACATTTTGACTATGATTTTTATAAACTCTGGATTGGTCTTTTTTAAGTCTTCTGTCCAGCGGTTGTCGTCTGATACTGCTCTGCCTCTTTACTGCTAAATAGAGTTGGACATGCAGATTTCCTGTAGGTCTTCATTGACAGTTGTAGGGGAGGCTGACTTCATTGCTTGTGGGAGGTGGGAGTTCAGGCCCCCCACTGAATCTCTGCTGATACACCCTAGCTGGGTGCTCTGCAGGAAGCTGGAGATTGGCCATGTTACTGCTGTGTGGTGGTGAAGTCCTGCTCCAGGCCTTCTGAAACACTGCTACTATAGAGAGTGAAAGGGGTGCCTGGTGCTTGGGTGCAAGTCCAGTTTCCCCACCCAGTCTCCACCGACCCTGTGGGGAGGAGACGGACACCACTGATTGTTAACATCTCATGTTAATATTTTAGATGGATGATTTTCCTGTTTTAAGTAACTTTAATATATTTTATGTTTAGTTTTTTAAGTTACATTTCTTTTATATCTATAGATATATTTAGTTTTTGTCAGACTAGTTTTTAACAAAGCTCAAAGCTTACATTTTTGACTGGTGTTGTAGCATCACATTTGAGAACTGCTAATTTGCTTTTCAGATGTGAGAAGAAGAGAATAATTGCAAAGTGTGCTGCAGATGAAAGGGTTTAATGCTTTTGTGGGTATTTTGTGAAAAACAGTGAAATTATAAGTCTGGTTTTTAAAACGAAGATAGTGCTTAAATTCATGCTTCAATTTATAGCAACCCAATTAGAAATACTACTTTCTTTTCTGGATTTTTGACAGAATCAAGTGTACATGTTTATAGAGGAGTGTGTTGGCATGAGCATTAGAATCTTATCTTTAACATGTACATCTCTTTCAAATTTAGGAAGTTGATATATTTTTGGAATTATGTACATACATAAAATCTAAATTTGAAATTTGAGAATTTGTAAACACATTCAGATTTAGATAATTCAGCAACTTTATGGTCTCAGTATACTCCACCGTTGTTCAACATATATTAATTGAAGGCTTTTAGGAAATCTTTCCAACAAATAAGAGATTTATAGATATAGCCCTCTGCAGATTTGCCAAGCACTACTTGAAATTGCTATGAAGATTCTCAACTCATTTGCTAAGATAAAAGTTCAAAAAATAATAATGCAGAGTCTCATAAGATAAGGAATACCAGAGAATTAATTACTTTGGTCTTATCTCTGAGCAATTGTGAATCTACTTTGAACAATGATCAGTTTACTTACCTTTGACCTATATGAATAAGTTCATAAATAAAGTCATTTGAACAACTTTACTATTAGATAACAAACATATTTTTCAACGGGGTTTAAGGACATTGTAACTTAATATAAATGTTTATCTCATTGAGGAATTCAGAAAGTATCTTGTACTTTATAATCATAAAATTGATAGATTTTATAAATTAGATTGAGGTTTTTTTCACTAAATTTAGTGATGAAGATGCCATTAAATTTAGTGCCATTTGACTAAATTTAGTAATGAACCAAAAACTGGAAGAATAAAGAATAGTGCCAAATTGATAAAAACTCTGGTCTGGAGTTCATTAATTTAGTCTACATACATTGTCTTAAAAGTGTGCAAATTATTTTAAAAAAAGAGAGAGAGAGAGAACTAGAACAGATTAATCACTATGGGAATTTAGTTCTGCTTTGTTATAGAAAAGGGAGAAACTTTCTTACCATGTTTGTGGCTTCTCTTCCCCAACTTAGGGCTAGACTTTACGGTTTGTTTAGCTGTGAAGGGATGACAGACTTGGGGGATGGTGAGGGGAGCTTAGTTTTGGAATGTAAATACATGTAGAGCTTGCCTCCTTTTGTTTAGCATCTCTTTAAACTAAGACAAAAAAAATCAGTGAATGAATGAATAGCAGCATGGTGAAATACCTAAATGTTTGAGTTAAAATTTTTGGATGTTTGAAATCCTATTTGGATCCTTTTCCCAGATCTCAGTGCATTCATAGGCACTCAGCAGGAAACTTCATGGAGATGCACATTTGGGCAGAAGGTCTTTGACGGTGCCTTTTTCTTAACTTGTGCCTTTTCTTCTTTAGAAAAAAGTAATGGCTTAAGTCTGACTGAAGAACAATCTTTTTTGTATGTTTCTTATAAGAATTTACTTATGGTTCACAGATCTTTACCCACCGTCTATGTCTGCAATCCTTGGATTTAAAATAGCATATATCCTACTAGAGACTACAGGAAACGCCAAATTAAAGACTTAATGACACACTGCTGAAAAAGACAAAAGATGACAAATTATAAATCAGTCCACTAAACCTCTAATGTGAAATTCACAAGGAAAAAATGCATTTGGGGTAATTTTGTTTCTTAATCCTTTGGATTTTGATGCTCATTCAACAGGTAAACTTAGCAGTACAGTTGGATTTGAATCCAGATATATTTTTTTTTTTAAATGACATACATGAGAAACGTGCTTCCTCCGCAGGAAGCAACCTTGGTGATTATGTGGGTATTTCGGCATTTCTAAATTCTACCCATTTTTTAAACTATTTGCCTCTTTTTCTCATTTTGGAGTTATTTGGTGACTCATGATCATTTACAGTGTCTGTCCAGGTCATGTGGGGGGGCTATTAATTTTCCTCCTCAGGTTTGCCTTTGCCACACTCCAGTCCATTCCAGTTTTCTTGACTTGTAAGGAAGTAAGAGTGTCTTTTGTGTCTTGCTTAAGTTCTGGGGACAGGAGCAAGAACAAGAGGCTCTGGGGGTTAATGGAAGGGTTAGAGAACAGATGGAATGGGAAGGAAAAGGAGGCCTTTTAAAACCTAGTTTTCAAAAGACCCCGGTTACTGCTGCTGGCTCATTTTTCCAGCCTTCCCTTTGGGAGGGTCCCTTTCACAAAGACACTGATGCCCCCTGAAACTCTCACAGAACATGCTCCTTCTGGGTGGTGTGGGAATGTTGACCTAGGCTGGTGACAGCGCAGCTGGTATTGAAGTTATAATCATAATAGCCGAGGAAATCCCGGCTACAGGGCCCCCGGTCATTTGGAGGAGCTGGATTTTCTCCTGAAAGGGCAGCTCTATGCCAACACCACCATGCCAGGAGCGCCTGGCAGCCATGCACCAAGGAGAAAATGCCAGAGAGACCTCCTGCATTTCCTTTCAGTTCATCTGAAGTTAATCAAAAAGACGACCAGGGTGCCCACATGTTTTACACACAGTACACCACACACACACACACACACACACACACACACACACACACACACACACACTTTTGGAAGACTGTGTCAAGCTTAAACTCCCCCTTGTGCTCCAGGATGTAATTCCAAGACCAAAATGTATTGATGAACATTCACACACTAATTACTATCTTTACTGTTGTTCCAGCATTTGGCTTCTAACAGGGAGCTAGATTCATCGCAAGGCAGAGAAGACAGAGACGGATCAGACCTAATGCCAGAACATGGGGCAGAAGTCGAGGATGCATTGGGGTCAGGTGCTGGCAAGTTTGTTTGCTGGCTGTTATCTTTGCCTTTCCTTGGCTTACATTCATTCAGGAGTTGGTCCTCCCAGCCATAAAATTGATCTCTTCATTCTAAGAAATTTGTTTTAAGCAGGAGCAAAGGGGATAGGAGGGCAAAGCATGATGGGGAAGATAGTTTAGAAGATATCAAAAGGCATCTGACTCCTCAGTGCATGGGAAGAAAATGTTCTATACATGAAGTATAGCCTGAAGAGGTTAACATCAACAATAAAGAGGTGGCATTTGAGTGCGGTCTCTGTGTGCTGTGATAACCTTCTCAGCAAGCAGCAAGAAGGGAAAAAACCCAAGGAAGGGCATGGAGCCTTGATTTTATTCTTTTGAAGCCCTTCTAGAAATTACTTAATTGATGGGGTAGGGAGTAAGCCTAAAGACAAGATGGCAGAAAGGCTGTGTGATTTGTGCCCCAGAACGTGAACATTTGCCATTCCTGTTCGAAAATGAAAAAAATTCAAGATGATTAAGAATTAAAAGGCAGAGTGCTGAATTAGGCATGATGCCCTTTTCCCTTATCTCAGGCACCCAAGGACCCCCTGCATCCATTGTCTACTTACTATTCATCTGACAGGGATTTTTGTAAAGATTATCTGACAGGAAAGGACAAATACTTGAAAGTAACTTGAAGGAAGCAAGATAATCTTACACAGGCATGAACCCCAAACTGTGTTTTCTATCACACCAGGGATGAGGAAAGAGCAAGAAGGTAGAATAGGACTCTTGAGGGATGTCCTGTGGAAACAGCAATTTCAACAACTGCCCATGCACACAAACATCACAACATCACAGTGTGATGGAGTCCTTGGCCAGAGGCCTGAGGCTGACTTTGGGAGTCTTAGTAGACCAGGTCAAGCCACCCTTAGAATCCCATTCCCAAAGATACAGATGGTGATGAAGCAGGAAAGGAGTTTATTTTGGACCAGACCAAAAAGACAGTTGGTCTAGAAAACTGTCTTCCCTGCTCAGACAGTAGACCCAGGATTATATAAGGAAGGGCAAAAGCAGGAAGCCAAAAGATTTGCATGTGCATAGCATTTTCTATCAGGCTATGATTGCCTGTAGAAAGCTGGGACAGCAAAATAGCTCAGGTTAGAGGAACAAAATGGAATCAATTGAGACAATGATTGGGTCTTCCTTTAAATCCTCTAATTTTAAAGAAACTCCTGTTACACTAAGATATAAGAAAATCAAGTAAACAAGTACAGTACCTGGTTGTGTACTGCATCACCTCTGGTCAACTACAGGGGAGGGCAGACTTTAACAACCACCACCTTCAGCATACTCCAGTGCTGTGCCAGCCTCAGAGGCCATTGGGTTCCAGCCTGGCCCTGTGCCAGCCTCTGCAACCACAGGATTCTAGCCCAATGCCACAGCAATCTCAGGCTTAGGGACCACACTAGACACCCTGCCCAGAATCTCTGGACAGACTTACCATTGAAGGTCATTGCCAGATAAAGCCAGTATATAAAGACTAGAATGAGTGCCCATTTCTTCAGACATGCAGGCATGGACCCATGACCACAGGAGCAAGAATAATCAGGGAAGCATGATGTCACCAAATGGACAAAATAGTGCCAATGTCCAACCTCAAAGAAATGGGGATGTATGAAATGCCTCATGAAGAATTCAAAATAGCTATTTTAGGGAAGCTCAGTGAATTTCAAGGGGAACTATAGTAATATACATAACTCTATAATAAAGATTTTGATCAGAAAGGAGAAAAGATTAATACCTGGGGCTGGGAATATACTTCAGTGGAAAAACATTCATTTAGCATGCACAGGGCCTGGGTTCTATTCCCTAGTACCAACATAAAAAATAAGTAAGGTTTAAAAACCCAACATTTGGTACTAGATAAAACTTAAAACTCTTCAACTTAAATTTATAACTTAATATTTATAACTTGAAAAATGGAATTAGCTTTCTATAGTTAATTTTTTCAGAACTAAAGTATTTTAAAACTAAATGTAAGAAAAATATTAATTTTTTTCCAACTTGTCCTCTTAAAGCCTACATTCAGTAAAACCAGTGAGTATGAATGAAACTCCTCAACCATTCAAGGCAAGATTTCATTGCTGTTTTTAGTCTACCAGGAGAGTGACCAAAGAAGAGTCAGGGAACTAAAATCCAAGCAGGAAAGACATCAGCTAGATGCTTAGAAGATGCAACCCATAAAACAGATGTCATGAAGATGCATATGAACAAGTTAAAGAATCTTCATTTCTAGAGATTTCAAGATTTGCTTATCCTAAAGGGATACCTTCCAGAGCTGCTACTAGAGTAGAATTAAAGTATCACAAGTATTATAAAAGGATTTCATGACATGTATACGATTTTAGCCATATAGATAGATAGTATATTTAAATCTTTTTTTAAATAACTCTCAGATTTATACTTTAAATTTAAAATTATCTGGCTAGTCTATTAAAGTAATAAATACAGCTCTTTTAAGGCCACAGCAAAAGCAGTTGACGAACATTCCCTCCACTCCCTTTGGTAGAGGGGGACACATTCAAGTTTTTCTTCCCTAATTTTCCACCTAGGCAAGTCTTTTAATGTCTGTGTCTGAGGTTGTCTTAGGTTAAATAATTTCTTAGAAATAAAGTTGAAAATGGAGTTCATGGGATTTCTTACTCCAACTACCTTTGTTACAACTCAATCAAGTTAATTTTACCCATGAAAAATAATATTTCCAAATACTTACACCTTTTTTCTGTTGCTTTTTAAAAATCTCATCTTACAACAAAAGAAATGTGCTTATTTTAAGAAATGTACACGTTATAGAAAGAGGTCATATAGTAAAGTCTAATAGGTCATATAGAAAAGTTCTTTGTAATCCAACTTCCTTGAGGGAGTGATGGTAAAATTGGTGAAACATTTACATTGTGTTTTTATAATCTATAAAGCAACATGTATAGAATTCTGGAGTATAGAATTCACAGTATGAGCCAGGTTTAATGGTACACACCTATAATCCCAGTATTTAGGAGGCTGAGACAGGAGGGTCACATATTTAGGCCAGCCTCAGCAACTTAGTGAGACTCTTAGCAACTTAGTAAGACACCCTGTTTCAAAATTTTAAAAATTAAAAATGGCTGGGGGTGTAGCTTAGCAATAAAATGTCCCTGAGTTCAATTCCCAGTTCCAAAAGAAAAGAAAAAAAAAAGAACTCAGAGTATGCCTACCCACAAATTAAGTATTTAATATGACAACTTCTGTCAAGACCATTATTTGTTTGTTTTTGTAGTTATGGGTTATGAACTCAGGAACATTCCATCTCTGATCTGGACCCTCAGTCTATTTTATTATTTTTTCTTTTGAAACAGGGTCTTACTAAGTTGCTGTGGGCCTCACAAGGTGACTGAGGGTGTCTCTAAACCTGTGATCATCCTGTCTCAGCCTCCTCCCAAGTACTGGGATTACAAACATGTGCCACAAGGCCTGGCCTCCCATACAGTTTTTAAGCTGAAGACCTGACCTTAAATGGTCAATCTTGCTCATAGAGGACTTTTTTGACCCTTATGGCCTTTTATCACTTTCCTAATACTTCATAATATTTACCAAAGAGTTTTTAGAATTGACTTTTTTTTCTTTTCAAATTGATTATATGAGATGTTGGGATTAATGAAACAGCATATAAGATAATTCCTTTGGAGGCCAGTATCATCTTTTGACATCACTACTGTTGGATAGTCTAGGGCTTTGCATAGCTGCTTATTGTTATTTTATTTATTTATTTTTTTAGCCTATAGTTATTTGTAATCAAATTTAGTAAACATATTAAATCATATTGGATGCTTTCCAAATTGGGTCAAAAATAAGGTAATATCTTTCAGGTATTGAGACTGATTTTCTTGTGTATCCTATCAAGTGACTCTGTAGATAATTCCAAAGGAAGAATATATTTTACTCGAAAATAAAAATGTTTATCAGTGATAATATCAATTGGATCATTGCCTACGTTGATCTTTTTGTCTGATTGTTTTTACAACAGTTTGTTCAGTCTTTAATTTGTAGTTCAATGATTGAAAAATCATCTCATTTTACTTTAGGACTTCTCATTGTCTCAGCACTCATAAAGTAATCGTTAAATGTAAAGTGATTATTATTACTATACATGGATCAATCAGCAAGAGGTCTCCTCTTAGAGTCAATTCTCAGCCTTAATGAATCTGTCCCTGGGAGAAATGAGGTAGGACAGTGTTTTTGTGCTTTTCAGGAGGACTTTCCTTTTACTCTAGGTCTTCTAAAAGGATGCAAATCACTTCAAAACACTCATCACTCTCCCTCTTTGTAGCCTTGTGTTTGTCTTAATCTCCCCCTCTCTGTCTTTTTTGTTTTTTGTTTTTTCCTTAGTGAAGGGAGAGTAAAGAGAATCTCCAGCCAGCCCTCCCCTCCTCCCTCCCTCCCTCCTCTCACCTCACCTCCAGGGTGGGCTGAGAATTGAGGAAGAGCCTTAAATCTGCCCTTTGTTAGGAGCTCTGATGGCTAAAACTGTTGGAATATTGCTAAAATGAGTTTTGGAGCTGTTCCCTTCTCTCCCCATTTACCACTTCCACAGATTATGGAGGATTGGCTCTATTGCCAAACAAGGCTGATATTGAGCCTCAAATTTTGACCCTTTTTTTTTTTTTTTTTTGGTCAAGTTTTCCTTAATATAAAAGCTGTAGGCTTTAGTAGTACAGTTATTGTTCTAATAGCAAAAATCAGCTTTGTGCTTGCTGAATTCTATCTCTTGGGCTGAAAATAAGGTAGTTCATGTATAAGACCCCCAGCCATTGGGTTATAAGCTGGAGCATTCAAGGCTCTCTCTTTTTACCCGAAACGGTTATTCAGCAAATATGATACAAGGCCTTAAGTATATGGGGCATTTCCTAACTAATGAATAATAGTGGAATAATATGCTTTAAAAAAAAAAGTATAACTCTGTATTTGAATGAATAAAATGAATGTTAGAAAATTTGTAATTTCTTTATAAAAAGTTGATGACTGGTAATTTTAGGTTGATTGGTGGAGAAAAATAGGGGCTACGGGTTTGCAAAAGTTACTTGAAGTTCTTACCAGTACTGTTGCCTTCTCTTAAGTGATTAAGAAGTTGAAAGCAACTTTTGGTTATGATCAGGCATTTTAGCAATGATGGTGAATACAGAAAAATGCAAAGAGAACTTTCACATATGCTGTCAAAGATCAGCGGGAATGAAAGTGTGTGTGTGCAAGTGTGTATAAAAGCACTTTTTGTGTTATATTTTACATATTCTGGTAGAAGTTTTATTCAGAGTGAAACATGAACGCAGTTGCCTGGATATACTAATGAAAACTATCAGGCCATTTTTAGAACCCTATAATAACCTTCGTAGAAACAATTTTTAATGTTTGTTTCTCTTTCATTAGAATAGTTTCTCAGACTTCAAGTCAGCTAAGATACTAAAATGGCAATGCCAAAATACACAGTAGAGGTGCAAAATTACTTCTAATTAATATCAACATTTGATCAGCATAAACTTTATTTAACCTTTTAAGCTAGAGGTAAGAAGACGACTAGAATATGAAAAGAAGAATTCTCTGTGAGCAGTTTGCAAACATTTGTGGGAAATGTGGAAAACAAAGAGGAAGCATGGGGCCTGGTAAAAGGTTTCAGTGTTTCTCTTGTTCACATAACAGAATAGCAGTCAAAATACACCCCCGTGATCTGTCGCATCTGGTAGAAATGCTGCAGTGGCTACAGGGTCCATCTCAGTCTGGCTCTGGTAAAGAAATGAATAAACAAGACAGTGTAAAGGGAAAGCCCTGGTCACAGGCCTGATCAAGAGGCCAGGTTCCCCAAACCCTGCATGTTCTAGCTTTGTATGATGACAGCAATAGAGAGGCCAAAAGTCTGCAAGAACTTCTGTTATGAAGAGTGTTTGTTTTGTACTTTTAAATTTTTGGATGACATAGCCCAGCACATTGGGTACAAAGGTTTGAACCACTGGCACAAATTTAATAATCTATTTAATAGTGGCAATGCATTAGCGTCTAATAGGGCTGATTTAAGAGGCAGTCCTTAGGTTTCACCATCTACCTGATGTTCACTAGAAGAAACCTTTTCCTTAGATATCTTTTCTCACAACTCTTTTTTTTGGGGAGGTGGGGTTGTTACTCATCTTTCCTCTCTCTTATGCAAAGTGTTTTCAAATTTTGTATTTGTGCCCAGAGGTCTTCTGGCATTTAAACAAGTTTCTCAACATGAAAAAAAAATCTGTTTCTGAGTTATAGAAGCTATTTAGCTCCTCTGACACATAGTGCTACATCAGCTGCAGGACAATCAAATATAGCTGCTTTTGGAGACAGCAGAAGTGAAGCAGGAGCCAGTCTCTGCATTTTTCCATGACTCACTGTTGTATAAAGGTCTAAGTCCTGTGCAGAGTTAACTCTCTCTCTCCTGAGAGCCAGTTTCATTTCTCCATGAAACTTACACTTCCTCTTTCAAATATTAAAGGCGGGCAAGACCTCCAACACCTTGAGCTGCTTCTGATTTGAAAGAAATTCTTAAGTAATAGGGGACTCCAGATTATGGATCTTCTTTTGGTTCATGTGTGGGTTTCTCAGAAAGAATCTCCATAAGGAAAGTGATAGCAATGGGTAATCTACTCCCAAGTAATATTTTGCTTCTATGCTAATAGTATGTTCTATTTTTTTCTTTCTTTTGCTATAAAGGCTAAACATTTATCATTTTGTAATATGATAGCTTAAGAGTATAAACCATATAAAGTAAGAAATAGATATTTTGTTCCTGCATTTTAAAATATTTTTAAACATACCAAAACACTAACTTTACCTTTTTTTTTTCTTTTAGTATTTAAAGATAAAAATATTTTCTCTTGAGCCAGGATCAAATGTCATTTTAGAACGAACAAAACCCCCATATGCAATAGGAAGATCTATCAAAAGACTTTGCTTATTATGATGACTGTATTCAAATCTAGAGGGCCAGTTATTTGCATTCCAGGGTAGTATAGAAATTGGCCAAGTTTATCAAAACACCACTGGCTATCCATTTGGAAATACCAAGAGGATTACAGAAGTACATAAGATTGGAAAGGATTTAAGGTAGATCAGTATTTCTAGGGGAGATTTTGCTCTGGAAACCACAGACCAGAAGTTTACCTTCTCTTCTTGAAATAACTATTTTTAAGAAATAAGTCTTCAAGCACTTGGAACAAAATGAAATCAAACAAAACAGAAATAGCCCCAATTAGAAATCTCCTTTTCAGAAGGGGTAAAAAATTACTTAATTTTCAAATGTGCAATATACTCACTCACCTGGTACCAAATTCAAAAAGCAAAATAGGATGCATGAGATAAAAAGGGAAGCTTTCCACCTCGAGATAACAGTCACATTTTTGGGGGGAGGGGAGGGTAGTGGTACTGGGGATTGAACCCATGGGCATTCTACCTCTGAGCTCCACCCCCAGACCTATTTTATTTTTTTATTTTGAAACAAGGTCTCACTAAGTTGCAGAGGACTTCACTACGATGCTGAGTCTGGCTACGAACCTGTGTTTCTCCTGCCTCAGCCTCCCAAATACTAGGATTACAGGTGTGCACTACCATACCTGGCTAGACAGACATATTTAAATATGTTTAGACCAGATAGAAGAGAGGAGATTAAATTTTACTCATTTCACTTGCCTGAACAAGCCTTTTTTATTCTATTCTGCACAAAATATTAATTAAAATTGAAACAGTATGTTCTTGGTCCCCGTTCTTCAAGCTGTTGGTTGTGGTGTGGGTAGGGACTCATGTAAAGACTTTCATGGGCTTTTTTGTGTGTGTAGTTGGGGGAAAAAACACTGAATTGAATAGAAAATATCAAAATGAATTCTTGTAAGAGAATACATTGTTTTGCAATATTTATCCTGGCTGTGGAAATAAATATATGTATACACATAAATCCACATAAGAATACTTCTTATGGTGAATCATGGTCAAAAAGTTTGAAATTTTTGGTTTCACTTTTATTTCAATATTTTTGAAATGGATGTTCAGGTACTTTGGAATGCAAAATTATATAAAGATTCATATCCAGGAGATGCTGGTGAAATGTCACCTCACTTATAGCTCAGAAGTAACTGTAGCTACACCTCTGGAAGAAAACATATGCATTGAGGCTATTGATGACACCAGGCTACTGGATTCAGTCACCTCTAAATTTAAAGGAGTTTGACAGTGCTTGGGGAATGGAATCAAAAACAATCAATGAAGTATTCTTTTTTTTTTTTTTTTTCGGTACTGAGGATTGAACTCAGGGGCATTCTACCTCCGAGCTATACCCCCAGCCCTATTTTTTATTCTTTATTTTGAAACAGGGTCTCACTAAGTTGCGGAATGCCTCACTAGGTAGCTGAGACTGGCCGCGAACCCAGATCCTCCAGTCTCAGCCTCCCAAATGCTGGGATTACAAGCGTGCACCACCACGCCCAGCTCAATGAAGTATTCTTTAATGTGGTGAGGTAAAATATTAGGAAGAGACATTATATGCTACACCACGAGGACTAGGCAGAAAGCAATCTGTAGTTGTACCAGAAGACCCTGTGAGCCATTTAGCTTTCTGGGTCTTGGGAACAAACAAAGAGAACCAAAAGGCAAGTGGTGCTGGATACCAGAAAGCATGATTGGGGCAGGGTGTCTTATCTTTGGCCGTTACCTGTGTGATATTAATTAGTAGTTTGCTTAGCTTTGATTTCCATATGTGGTTTTTAAAAAGCAATCTTCAGAATCAAAAACTAGAAAGAAGATTGCAGGGTTGTTTTGTTTTTTTCAAAAATCTAGAAAGAGAATTGCAAGGTTGTTTTAAAGATTAAGTTAGCAGAAAATATTCTACACTGACCAGCACATTGTAGGTTCCCCATAACAAGTTAATTTCTTTTTTTTCCTGTGTTAAGAGCTCATTGAAACAAATTCAGGTATAACCCACCTACACACATACTTTATATATGCACAGTCACACAGATGCACATACCCCTACCTATAGGATTTTAACCATAAAGTAACATTTATTTAATATTCTTTAAATAAATTACTATCAAATTCTTCAAAATAACTTTCCAGTAAATGCAAATGCCTCTGTGATAGAGCTAGTGATTCAAAGTGTGGACTTTGGTCATTCGCCCAAGCCGCTGGGCAAGCTATTCAAGCTCACTCTTCCTTAGTTTTCTCATTTATAGCACAGTGGTAGTAATAGAATTATGGTATCGCTTTTTCTGTGTGTGAGTTTGAAATGAATTAATATATGTAAAGTGCTAAGAATGAAGCTCAGCATTAAGCAGAGTAAGTTCTTGGTACCACCTAAGTGCCAAAGAGATGACAAGGAAATTAGTTACCAAGGAAGGTTTTTGAAGAAAGTGTGAATGTAAAGCTTTAGTAAGATTTTGAGGCAGGACAAGAGAGAGCCAAAAAGATGATTGAGAGGTTTATTCTCACCTGTACTACGTTATTTGTAGGTTTGCTCTTCCCCTTTTCAGTTTTAGTTCAGTACATCTCTTATGCTTCTTGTTCTTAAAGTTATTGACTGACATTTGCTTTTGTTTCTAACAATTTGTGTGTGTGTGTTTGTTTTTGGTTTTTCCTTTAAGGAAATGCCCATTAGTTACACTTTTGGGGGTTTATTTGCTTGCTTATTGTCTTTAAAGGGAGAGGACACAATAAAGATGTCTCTGAATATCTAAAGCATAGTTTCAGGCCAAAGACAATATATATGTTCCGACTGGCATCCTGGCCTCTTTAGAGTTTAGAATACAAACATCACAGGTGAGTTCTTTGTCAGCTTAAGCTTGTTTCCATAGCTCAGATATTGTTTGGAGGAAAACAGTGTGATTTCTCGAGGAATTTTCAAAAATTCTCGTAAAGGCCTTCAGCACAGTTGTGGATCTTCAACACATGTATTCTGTTCTTTTCATAACTCTCCTGTATCAAATCCACATTTATGAGAAATCTCTACTAGTAAATATAACCATATTGAGGTTGTGACAGGTTGTGGTTTGTGGCTATAGTGTTTCCAGCTCATGTGGTTCTTCATAAAATATGAAGCAAAGAGATACGGCCTCATTCACAGTTACATGTAGTAATTCTATTACCATATTCTTATACCACCTTTAGATAAGAATATCAGTTGTGAATATCACATTTTCCCCTGGTTCATCATACAGTAGTCCTTTGCTCCCATTTGAGGTTTAGCTTTCCAGTTTTAGTTCCTATAGTCAAGGTGGTCTAAATATATTCATTGGAAAATTCCAGAAATGAACAATTTACAAGTTCTAAATTGAGCATCATTCTGAGTAGTGTAATGAACTCTCTTGCCATCCCCTCTGTCTCACCCAAAACATGAATCATCCTTTTGTCCAATATGTGTCCATTTAGTATATGCTACCCCCCTGCTATTCACTTAGTAGCATCTCAATTATCAGATGGACTGCCAGGGTATTGCAGTAGGATTGTGCTTTGTGTCCCGATAACGTTTATTTTACTTAATAATTACCCCCAAAGCACAAGAATAGTGATGCTGGCAACTTGTAAATGCTAGAGAGAAGCTGTAAAATGCTTTTTTTTTTTTTTAAGAGAAAAGGCAACAGTTTTTAACTTAATAAGGATAAGGAAAGGAAAATCAATCATGCTGAGGCTGCTAAGATCTATGGTGAAGACATATCTGTTATCCTTGAAATTGTGAAGAGGGAAACAAATCCATGCTAGTTTTGCTCTCCCACCACATACTGCCAAAGTTACAGCCATGGTGCATGGTAAGTGCTTAGTTAAGATGGAAAATGCATTAAATTATGAAGTTGGTACTCTCTACAGTTTCAGACATCCACTAGTAGTTTTGGGACTTATCCCCCATGAATCAGGGGAAACTTTATGTTCGTAACTTCCAAGATTAGCTAGTTCATGGTTTAATTCTGAGTTACTCTGGGAACCCATTTGCCCATTCAGAATATGTTTTAAAATCCATGCCCCCTGCCAGAATGCTTTAGATGCAAACCCAGAGAGTATCCACATTTAGTCTCCAGGCTATCGTTCCAAATACAGGGTATTTTCCATTGACTACTTAGTGTAAATCCTTTTTGCCCAATTTACATTAGGCCCAGATATGTACCCACTACTGAGGCCCGATAACGACCTCTCTTTGAACTTTCTAACAAAACAGTATCTGACTGGTCAGTAGAAATTGACAAAGATACCCAGAATCATTAGAAATAAGCATAATTAGAAATTCAGAAACATATATTCAGGGTAGCAAGGAGAGACCTGCAAAACAGAGCTTGTCAACTTTGTGGAGGAAATTTGCAAATATATGCATCTGTTAGCGATCAGTGTCCTGACTTAATAGGCAAGTTTAAAATTACTGATTACGCTGGTGTGCTTCTGATTCCTTTTTGCAAAACAGATGAGTAGTTTTTATTCCAAAATTTGTTCCAAATCCTATTTTTTGGCAGTGTGCTAGGTTTAGTCACAGTGTGAATAAAGTATGCTCTCCATGTCTTGATTACTCTGCCTAAAATATCTCAACACAATGTACATTTGGTCCTTCTTAGATTATTACCACTAATGTTAAACATCAACAACTTCTTCTTTTAAGCTAATGAAAAAGTTACAACTGAGACTCTTGTAAGTCTCATGACACTTCCCGAAACCCAAATTCACCTTGTCAATTCCCCATCTTCTGAATAATGAGTACTAGGGCTTCCCAGCTCGCTTCCTTTGCCCCTCAACCACTGCCATTTGGTTTTGTGTCGTTCCATTAATGTTTAGATGACAACTGATGTCTCCTCTTCATCTTTGAATAAAAGACATCATTTTTAAATTGGCTTTCACTTTATTCCATGTGTATCTGGATCTCCCTCCCTTTTTAGTAGCCAAAGACACATTTCTGAGTTCTCTATCTCCATACTTGCCAAAATGGGGAAAAGAAAACTGTTGAACTTGGAGTCTTGTGGGATACTTGACCAATTCAATCCATGTTTTTCATATAAGTGACTTTCTAGCCTCCAGTGACTGCAACCACAGGCACTGTGGAGCACATGAAGAGTGGTTTGCCCCTTGTGGCATTTAGCTCAGATATAGTCATCTGTAATAGACTTGAATCATAAGATAGAAATTATATCCTCATAAAGAGGCTGAGATGAACCAGCGTGAGAATCTAGCAATAATAAAAGGTGCAACGGCACTGGGAATCTGAGATGGAAACTTGACCTTAGTTATTTGCCTCTGGACTGCCAGAGGCTGGTAGTTACATTTGCTCCCTCTGAGAGATAAGCATTTAGGGATGTTCCCTCAGCCATTTGTTGACTCAAATTAAGCATTGCATGAAGCAGCATTCAACCCTTAGGAAAAGTCAGTTGCCATGTTTTGGAATCTAAGATGCTGGAACAGTAAACTTTAAAAAAATGCTTTGATGCTCAGATTAAAAAAAAAGTTAAAAGGAAATAAAGCCCTTAAAAACAAACCTAATACCCTACCACTTATCCTTGTTTTATTCATATGAAGTGTTTTGTTTTGTTTTGTTTTTCTTACAAGCCAATGAGGAAGAAGCCATTATTTTTGTAGCCATCCATAGAAAGGGTAGGTTGGCACTCTACAGTGTTCTGAGAACCAGGTAGGTTTTATAAGTTAGCAAAGAAGCAGTGAGGTCATCATGGAATAGTTAACAGTTATGTAGCAGTTAACAGTTCTCTAACTGGAGTAGTATATTGACTTTACAGATGTTTATCCAGTACTTTCTGTTTTCTTAGCACTGTATTAGGAACTTGAGTGCAAGGAACTTGTCATACAGAGATGAGAAAGATAGTGGTTGTCCTCTTAATACAAGGAGTGGGGGCACAGTAGTGAGTGGGTACCCAAGCACATAAAACCTGTTTGGGGTGGGGAGTGGTTATAAGCAGAGTTGATGATACATTGCAGGACCTAGAAGGAAGTAGGAATCCTGTTGTTCAAAAAACAGGTAAAGAATGCTATTAAAAGTACTAAAATACCCCTTCACAGTGACACATGCCCATAATCCCAATACTTGGGAGGCTGAGGCAGGAGGACCACAGGTTTGAGGCTAGTCTCAGCAACTTACCAAGATCTTCAGCAATTTAGCTAGGCCCTGTTTCAAAAAAAAAAGGGGGGGGGCTGGGGATGTAGCCTGGAGGTAGAGTACCCCTAGGTTCAATCTCCAATACCAAAAAACAAAAGTAATAAAAATATGTAGTTTTTCTATATATCTCTTCTACTTATTCACAGGTTCCCCAGTTCCATCAGAATGTCATTTACAAAACACAAGGTCAGTGATAAAGTAATTGAAATTTTCAAGACTAGGGTGTAGCTCAATGGCAGAACATGTGTTTAACATATGCAAACCCCGGGGTTCAATCCCCAGCACCAACAAGAACAACAGAAAATTTTAAGATAGTGACAATAGAGCACTAAGCCCTCCAGAGCCCGGGCCCCTTTTGAAAGTGGGGTCCTGGGTGACTGTGCAGTGGATTTGCATAGTCATGAAGCCCACCCTGAGTATAGATGCAGTTACTGTGAAATTTAATGTCATCACAAATCTTTTCATGGAAAGGTTTATACAGAGATGTTTAAAAACGTTTGTACAAATCAAGACAGATATACTTTTGGTAAGTATGTATTTTATGGTTGTTGCTGTTGTTAGGAATTAGGGTTGTTTTCTATGTGGGAGTAGAAGGAATAAGGTACAAAAGACTTGGAAGAAGTAGCAGACTTGAAGGAGTATAGCATTTACAGCACATACCCCAGAGATGGGCTGGACCATTTTTTTTGAACTTTAGCTTCAGAATTTCCATCCAGAATACTGGAACATAGGAACATGGGTAGCTATTCTCAGAAGGTATTTCCCTAACAGACTGATATTATTAGTGCGTTTATGTGTATGCATGCATAGTACTGGGGATTGATCCCAGGGGCACTTTATCACTGAACTACAGCCCCCAGTGTGTGTGTGTGTGTGTGTGTGTGTGTGTGTGTGTGTGTGTGTGTGTGTGTTTTGAAGCAGGATCTCTCTAAGTTACACATACTGGCCTCAAGCCTGCAATCCTCCTGTCTTAACCTCCCAAGTACTAGGATGTAGAATGTTCATTTCTTTTCCTCTGCTTCCTCCAAACTCAAAAAAGAAAGAGAGGGATACGAATGAAGTGTTCTTTGACTCCCTAAGACCTTGGTCTACTGTACAGCTCCTCTTTATTCCTGTTTTCTCTAAGGAAGAGCCTTATGGATTCAGTACAGATGCCAATGAATGGCTCTCTTTCATCTCAGTACAGATGCCAGTGAAAGATGCCTGACTGCCGAGTCTTAACATAGCATTTCTCTCCCTTATCTGCCTCTCCTTCTGTATTCCCGTTTATATTTGAACACTTCTTTCGTCTCAAAGTTCTTTTTCCTTAGCTTATTTGGACATTACACACTCCTGCTTCTTTTCTTAGACTTTACTGTCTTCTTCACTCTGTTTTCTTTCCTCTGTACTACTTTAGTATAGACACTTGCCAGGTTTGAATCCCACAGCCTTCTCTCCATTCTCTATTCTTTCTCTCTGGGAAATCTCCCCTCCCTGGCTCCATTCTTGACAACATCTCAGTATTGTCTCTGACTCTGTCCTGACTGTTCCAAATGTTTCTCTGACTGTGCTTTACACAAATGTGCCAATGCCCCCTTTAGCCTCAGAATCCTAAGATCATCATGTTAGGCAAAGTCATTTTTCCAATTAGAGTTTATTCTTTCTCCTTCTACCCATGTCTGTTATTTCTGATGTGATCTTTCTCTTGGTTGGTGGTATCCTGGCTCTCCTTGGCACCAAACCTATTCCGCACGTCTCTCTCCCCTTTCAGAGGGGAGTAAGCAACAGGCCTAATATTTTTTAACTACTGCATCTGGTCCACTGCCTGGAACACAGGCAGCTCAATAAGTGATGGAGTGATCATCTCGATGGATTAATATTGAGCAGCTCCTTTCTTACCTCCCAATTGGTTCTCAAGTTTAGTTGATTTTAAGTCAAAGACTTTTCATGCCCTCATCTCTTGAGTAAATACTCTGCTTCCACTGTTTTGCATCTCTAACTTGTCCTTCATATTTCTGCCAGAGTTGCTCCCCTAAAACAGAGAAGGTCCTTTCAATACAGGGCTGTGTCTTACGCATTTCTCCATAACCAGTGCTAAACCACAGAGCCTGTGTACAGTAGCCACTTAAAGGTATGTTAAACTTAACTGGAGCGGATCTAAGAAGGAAGGAAAGAGATGTGAGGGGTGACAGATTGAAAGGAGGATTAGAAGGATAAAAGGGAGAAACCAAAGGGCTGAGGCCAGCCTGTCTGTCTGTAAACATTCCATTAGTCCTGGTGTCAGAGTGGATGAAAGCTTGGGCTGTTTTGCAGATGTCCCTGGATACTCTTCCTCCTTTGGAAAAGGGAGATGCATTATTCAAGAGAGGAGGAAAGCAGAGAGGAAGCGGGCTCAATCCTTCCTCTCAAATATCTTACAGAGTCTTGATCATTCATCACAAAGTTTTGGGACCAAAAATTTCCTTAGTGGAGCCCAGTTCTCCATCTACAGACAGGGAAACTGAGGCAGGCAGAGGTTAAGTGGCTTTGCTAGCTTTTGGGAAAGCCAACAGTAAACCAGGAGTTTCTTCATTCGTCTCCCAGCATGTCTATCAGTCAACCCCATTTTCTCTTTTCCAATTGTCCAGGTCAGTATCTAAGGTGGGGGGTTTACAATTACAAAGATGCTAGGCATTTTAAAGACCCTTTGTTAATTACAAATATTCGAAAGCTTCACTTATGGTTTTCAGCATGGTTTAAAGAGATCAGTGGCTTTCCATGTCTTCTTTTTTTAAAACAGATTGTCACACCACCACATCCATTTTTATTTTTAAAATAAAATAGTACATAGCATAGTTAGAAAAACAGACTAAAGTGGAACTGCTGTAACTACATTGATGGTGGGGACCATAAGTCCTTCCTGCAGCTCCTTTCCCCATCCATCTCCTTCCTCCTATCTCTTGATGACTACTGAAGGATCCAGAGAGCTGCTGCAAGAGCCTTTTAACTCTGTGGATTAGATGGTCTCCAAGAGACCCTGTCTCATGCACCACAATGCTGTGATTATGTAGTCTGTTGCCATCTGGATCTTTCTGGAAAATCTCAGGACTTAGGTGCCTGTCATCAGCTGAGGGGTTATTGTGACATCGGGTATGAGCACACATGTGTCAGCTCTGTCGTACTCAGATTTCTCCAGCCAAAGACTCCTGGCTTGATGACAGATAAGTCCCAGGAGACACTCTTCTCCAATCCCACTTCCCCTGCCATCGACCCCAGCGAGGAGGTAGGCTGAGGGCAAGAAAAAGCCTAAGAGAAGCAAGTCCTCTGCTTCCTCATCCAGGTGTGCTCTGGAACTCTTAGAATAGCATGTCTACCTGCAGACCCTCCTATAAGGATCCTCTATGAATCTCTGATAGTGTGATGGGCCCCTAGGAGAAAGCCTTCTACGAATAAACTGAAAGATGAGAAGTAAAGTTATATATGACTATTTCTATTTAGGAACACCCCCCATTCACACACATACACACACACACACACACACACACACACACACACACACACTTTTTAAACCACATAACAAAGCATTAGAAGACTTCATTGTTAATTCTGTTTATGTTTCTCTTTTTAACTAGAGACTCTTTGGGTCAGTGATTTCTGAATGGAGAAAGTATTGTTCCTACTTAGAAGACTTTTGGAGATGGATGGGAATGTTTGGGTTATCACTGTGACTGGGGAACATGGATAGCATTTTGTGGGCAGGAACCAGGCCAGCCTGCAAAAGGAAGAACTGACCTATCTCAAATGCCAATAACATCCCCTTTGAGAAACACGGAGCATTTTGACAAAAACATTCCATTCCTTTGCCATCTTTATTTTATTGATACACTTATATACTATGCTTAAAGATGAGTGATCTGTAAGCTATTTTGCTGATTTGGACATTACCAGCATGACTCTTTTCTCTGACATTGGACACTCTGTGCCTATTAAAATATTGAAAAATATTAGTAATGAGGCATACATTTTTGTTGTTTTTCTTTTTTCAGTACTAGTAATTGAACCTGGGGGTGTTCTGCCTATGAACCAGCCCTATTTTTTTTTTTATTTTGAAACAGGGTCTTGCTAAGTTATGGAAAATCTCTATTAAGTTGCTGAGGCTACTTCAATCCTATGATCTTCCTGTTTTAGCCTTCCAAGTACTATGACTATAGACCTACACCACGACACCTGGAGAGGCATAAGATTTTTAAAGCAAATTATTTCTACATTTATACATAAGCAGTATAGCCATTTTAAAACCATTTATTATATAACCCTAATATACACAGATGTTTATACATACTGTTTGAATTAAAGACAATTCACAATTTGAAAACTTTCTCCTTTACATTTTTTTTTCTTTTTTGTAATGGGGATTGAACCCAGGACATTCTACCTCTGAGCTACACCCCAGCACTATTTTATTTTGAAATAGGGTCTCACTAAATTGCTGAGAGCCTCAGTAGGTAGCTGAAGCTGGCCTCAACCTTGTGATCCTCCTGTCTGAGCCTCCCAGGTGAGATCACAGGTATGTACCACCATACTCAGCTCCCTTTACTGCTTTGTTGTTGTTTTGGTTTTGTTGTTGTTGTTGTTGTTGTTTTTTTTTTTTTTTTTTTTTTTTTTTTTTTTTTTTTTTTTTTTTTTGATGGTACTAGGAATTGAATCCTAGGAACATTTCTACCTCTGGGCTACACTTCCAGCCCTATTTTTTTGTTGTTGTTGTTTTTGTTTTGTTTTTTAATTTTTTAGTTTGAAACAGCAACTAAGTTGCTAAGGGCCTCGATTACTTGCTTGAACCTGCCATCCTCCTGTCTCAGCCTCCCAAGTACTGGGATTACAGGTGTGCACCACTATGCCCTGCCTTTTACTGTACTTTTAAAGAATGGCTCAGTGCCCATTAGAAAGCAAGGTGTTTGTGTGTGTGTGTGTGTGTGTGTGTGTGTGTGTGTGTGTGTGTGTGTGTGTTTTCAATTAAATGGCTTTAATATTGTTTAATATTGTCAGTGTAAGACCTTTGAAATAATTGTAGAAGACTTCGGGCAAGGCAACTGGTGCATGGCCTGCATTTCGATTTGAGTTGGAGGTTTTGAATGTGTCTTCATTTGAATGTGTCTTCACCGTTGGTGGTCTCAGCAAAGTTGCTGCAGAGGGGGCTGAAGTGGGAGACCAGGGGAAAGAAGATTCATTTTCTTTCTCATGTTGAATGTACATTTTCAAGGTTCCAGTTTAAATGTGTCTGAGCTAATTGGAACCCCTAGGAGGCACTTTGCTAAACAGCTAATTCAGCCCATCTTCCCCAGAGAGGATAATTGTTGTTAAAAAACAAAAAAGTAAAATGTGTTGTTTTCTCATGTAATTATGTAACTGACATCTTTATATAATAATACATTTGGGTGGTCTGTCCCTGAAATACTTGGTTTGTTAGGAAACATTACCGTTTCCACAAGTAATCACTTACTCCTAAATATTATGAAAGAATTTGGTATTGTTACATTGCATCATTGCATTAGTCAGAAGCTAAACTTTCTAAATGAGTTTGGCACTGGAAAAGGCTTCTAGGTTTTTTGCTCTTTTTTTTTTTCCTTAAATGTCATTACATGAGCTAAAATATTCCTGAGACAGAATACTATATGACAGGATGTGGAAAAGTAACAAAATACAAATCTGTTGAAGAAAAGAGTGAGGGCCCAAAGTTGCTGTCTCCTCAGCGATCACGTGGTAATATTCTTAGCAATGTGGTGGTCTGTATCTTTCAGCTCATTTACCCCCACTGGAGCAGGTTAGGACCTAGGAACTTCCTTGCGGCAGTGAACCACAAATATCTTGACAGGGAGCATGCTGCCATTAGAATTGAGGTCATTTTCATCCGCATTGGTAATATGGTTCTGTGCCCTGCTGACTAAAAAATGCCGCACCGAACAATACCTAGTGTAGTTTTCCCCTCCTGGGACTGCAGACTGCCTTGGTCCTGAGGAGACACCCATCACTAATCCAGGATTCAGCCAGCACCTGACTCTAATCATGATGGCTGATTATTCTACCCCAGGGCATTCTGTTAAATTGCTATTACCTAAAATTGTGTGGGAGGCTTTTGCAAAGTAGCAGAGGAAAGTAAGAGCACTTGGAGGAGACAGGAGAACCCCAGGGCAAAAGCAATGTGAAGTGAACATGCAGAGTTGAAAGAGGGAGGGTAATAGTTTAATGTAAGGCTGGAGATTGATTTCAAAGGTAGAAAAGGAAATCGTTAGATGATAGCAAAACTAGCATTATGACTCAGTCAATGGCTTATCCTCAGCAGCAAAGAGAAATAAATAGATGTGTACAAAACAAGGAAAATGGTCAGTATTTTGGATCCAGAGACAAAGACTGGGAATGGAATCATTCCATCCTTAACAACCTCTACCAGGGCTTCCTGAAGAAAAATACTTGTCAGCTGGGATGGAAGCTTTCTACTTAACATCTTGCTGAATTAATGCTTTCAGAATCTTTTCACTTTTAATATTCTCATGCAATGTTCCAATGCCTCTCCACCATTATTTCCAAATAAGTAATAACTTATGTATTAGAGATGAATAGGCACCCATAATGGTAGATTCATTGTCATTTTTGGCACAAGATGTTAGCTTACGTTACAACTTAGAATATTAGTCACTAGTCACATGAGGAAAAAAAAATCTAGTATTAACTAAAAAAAAAAAAATACACCATTTGCAAATTAATGAAAATAAACCCGAAATTTTATGTTGTTTTATAAGTACATCCAGATATGTATTTCCATTAAAACATTGTCTTTAAAATGGTGACCTACCTCGGATGTCAGTGCCTTTATCTGGGGATAAGACATACAGAGATTAGGTGTAGATTTCAGCTCTTTGCAATGTGTGTGTACTGAAAAGGTATTGAAATCTTTTGACATCGTTCAATCTAAGGAAAATGTAAAGCCTCTTTCTTGTTTCTAAACTTGTAGTTCCCAAACTTTGTGCCAAGGCACCCCAGGGTACCACCAAAGAAAGTATTTTAAAGTTTAGAGGAAAACATAGCAATATTTGATAGTTGCCAGACACTTGGTGAACTACTAGCTTGAGGTAGTTCACAGTTGCAACATTAGATGGCGCTACATTCCTTTTGATGATGTCATATCTTTCTGAAGTTGGGTATGGGGAGGTTGGTTAATGGGATAAAAAGGAGATACTGTCTGATAATTAATGTAAAGCAGAAGTGAAAGTGGCAGTATCCAATCTGATTCCAAGACTTGCAATGCCCTGTCTTGCATTGCCCTTAGTTGGATTACACATTCTTTAGTAAGTACAAGTGGTTAAGAATAAAATTAAAATTTACTTTTTCTTCCTTTCAGTTTGTATTATTTTTTTCAAACTACTACTAAGTTGTTGGGACAGCTACCTAGTTGTTTTCTGAATCTAACTACTCAAGAAATGAATTCTTAGGTATTTCTTTTGGCCGAGACACCATGAAAAAATTATTGAAAGACTAATGGATTAATGAATTAAAAAAAAAAAAGTTTGGGAACCTCTACTCTACTGTGAAAGATTACTCAGTCTCTTGGAGTTGAAACAAATATGTCTGCAGCAGATTTTCTACAGTGAAGCACAAGATTCAAATTCTGCCCTATCTGTCCCTGCCTGATTGGGGTAAGTTTATACCCATCCTTCAAAAGAGGGACTGCATACCCAAAAGCCCTTTCCTCCTGCTGAGATTTAATAGAATCTATATTTCCTACCAAGTAGGACATGTGAGTTTCTAAAACTTGACTGTAAGATAAAATAGAGCAAATTCAGATTGATTATCCCACTGGCTTCCATTTCAAAAATGGAGCTATCCCCATGGCTAGGTATAGTGAAGAGAATTAGTCCCAGAATATATTAAAAGTTACACCTTTTTAACTTTTGCAAATACTTAAAATGAAATATTTAAATATTCAAAGAGGAAAAAATGGGTTTGTCTTAAGAAAAGTTATTCTGCACAGCCACAAAAGCCAAGCATATAATTATAAAACAAAAACAAAAACAAAAAAATCAGTGCAGCAAATAAATTAGAGGTATTTTTTCAATTCATAAAAATCATTCCTCACTTGCAAACACATTTATGACAGGGTTCCCTGTGATATGAGCCTCCCTTGGGCATTTGAAATAGGATTCAATTTTTTAAAAATTCTATTTGTACCCATTTTTTTCTCCAGAAACAAAACTTTGGTTTTAAACAAGGTGCATCTGTTTCCAAAAAGCGCTTTCCCATGAAGCTGTATAGAGACGTGTTGTATTGCATCTCAAGATCACACTGGGCTCAAATCAAAATTCCCTTTGAATATACCAAGCTTAGGAGCTACACTGTCTTGGCTGGGTACTTGTGTTTGATCCTGTTGGGAATTAAGCTAATTGTTTAAGAATTTACATCCTGGTAAGGCTGTTAGCACTTTAAATTGCTTTGGTATTTTTAAAAACTTATTTAAAACTTATTTATACTGAAGAACTCAGCTTTTCCTGAGCCAAAAACATGTGTATTCCTAGACTTCACCTGGCTTATCATCAGCACTGAAAACTCACCCTAGGAGAGCATTTTTACATAACAATGGCAGTGGGTTTTAGGGATTGCCTTTTTACCCTGGTCCATCTGTATCTGTGCTTTCTTTTAAAACTTTTCTCGCCTCCCTACATGCTAATTACTGCCCTGTTCTTAATCTACTCTTACAAAACCAAGTGCCCTTAAAATGTTTACATTCAAAGTGCCTTTTGCACAAGCATATCAAAGTTCTTTATAAACATAATTAATTCACAGGACTCTATGGAAGGAGTTCCCTCCATTTTTCCTCCTCAGAATAATGCTTTTGATCCTTTGGCACTGTTGTACCTGTCTTCCGACAGAGACAAGTTTTTGTCAGTTTCTCAAGAGCAGAGAATCAATCTTTGCACAATTCTGTAAACTTCACATTACTTACCATTGAGCTTTACAAACAGAAAGGGATCCACACACATACAACCCACACACACGCCTCCTCGGTGGAGGTTGTTAAGGCTGGAGATGTTCCATTTCATCTTCAACGGTGAGTCTGTAATCTAAACATCCTAGACATCTTTCTAATGTTCAGGGTGCCTGTTGACTTGCATTCTAAGAGGAACTCATGATGGGTCTTTTTGGTAAGGCAAAGGTTTTTTGAAATCTGAAGAAATGCCTTTGAACCAGTTGCAGGATCTCTGCCTAAATTTGGCATTAGGTACACTTAACACGCAATTGTAGGGTCACATGAGTATTCCATTAATTGAGTATTTATTATGTGCCAAATAATTTTGTAATGTTGTCTTTTATCCTTCATTAGCTTGAGCAATGTACCTTTTCCCCATTTTACAGAGAAGAAAAATGAGACCCAGAGATGTTAAGTGCTTTACCTGGTGAGTTGCAGAACCAGAATCCCAGGCCAGGTCTGTCTGACTGCATAGTTTGGGCTCTTTCAATTAGTCATGCTTTTCCTCCAATCCTGTTAGATCCTCATGGGCCATTTAAAGGTTATCTAGTCCATCAGTCTTGTAGATAAGCAAACTAAAATGCAGAGACAAGTAATTTGTTCAAAGTCACCTCACATTCAGCTCTTGATGCCTTTGAATAACTTTGAACGTGGTCATATTCATGTCAGCTGCTTGGAGCCTTCCAGAATCTCACCACTCCTCCCAAAGGTTGAGACACAGCACTTGCTTGGTAGTGTTTCGGGAACTCAAGGGAACTGTCTCAAGCAGCACCTCCAGACTTGCACTGTGATTCAGTCTCATCCTCTTTCTCCCTAAAGACTTGTCATCGTCAATTGACTTTTACTTTGTGTTCCTGCTACCATCTATCATTAATACAGGAAAGCAGACAATATGTTGTAAAACTGTCATTTGAAGAGTACACAACTCATTTGAAGCTCACAAAATGTGTCCATTGAAAAATTAGCGATCTTGGTTTAGTGCTAAGTGTAAGTTTCCTTCAAAGAAATATCAGTAAACTCATTCTTTTTTCCCCCTATTCCTGGTGTTGTATATTTCTAACCCATTAGAAGCTAATAGTTATTGAGCAACTACTAGGTAATTAGGCACTGTAATAAAGCAACCTTAACTCAATTCATTTGATTCTTCTGAGAACCTTAGCTGGTGTCTCTTCTGTCTCCAGTTTTATAGATGGAAAAAGAAAAAAACAAACAAACCAAAAAAAAAAAAACTTCAGCTCGGAGAAGTTAATTTCTCAAAGGACTTGAAACTCTTCTATATGGAGGAAAACATTCCTTAGCCATGAAATCCTTAATCTGTCTTTTTCGTCTTTTTCACTCTCTTTATACATAAGATGTTCAAAAAGCCCTATAATATATGAGTGGGTTCTTAAAAGATGCATGAAAGAAGCCTAGGGCTGGGAGCCTACAAGCATTGGGTCTGGAGGAAGACGGGGTGTGTAGGTGTGTATACATGTGCACATTCCTTTTCCTCTAATTAGATGGAAGGAAGATCTAGATGAAGGATGACAGGGATCCAAGCCGCTCACACCAGATGGACTGAAGTAAGGTTGTCAGCCTGGCTGCATAATGCTGGAAGCAGTGCAGTGTCCATTTCTACACTGACACATTTCATGTAATTTCTAAGATACTTCATGGTTGACCTACCTTCTAGGAAAAGAATAACCTTTTAAATTTGTATCCCAGGCTTATCTTAAAATTAGATCATATTCCTTCCTAAGCGCCTGGGAGGGCTCCCCACTGGCTTTGGGATAACTGCTGACTTCCCTTTAGCTGTCTGTAGTCCTCTTTCCTAGTACCATCATCAGTGTCTCTGTCACTGAAGCCTTGGCCAGTCCAATCCTTTCACTAACTTGCCTTGTTCCATCCTACCCCATCCACACCCCTTCTAATCTCTCCGTTGTCTAGTCTGATTCTTCTTTTTACTTTCTCCCTCTTACAGTGAACATTCCGCTCAGTGTGAGAGATCCCCAAGCTATCGGCCCAAGTTTTTCTAGGTTTGTTTTTCCTCCAGTTTGGGGGCAAATGTTATTGTTTCTGTGTTCTTAACTCTAATCAATATTATCATCCCGGGTCTCCCAACTGTTCCCCCAAACGGTGTTTTTAAGATGTGTAGTCCATCTCACAGTGGACCTCTGAGCACAGTGCTTTTGAGTTTGATGTGCATATGAACTATCAGGTGATTCACTAAAATCAATTCTAATTTGGAGATCTAGATAGGGCCTGAAACTCTGCATTTCTAACAGCGATACCACACCTTGAGTGTCAAAATAGCACATAGGTATCTGAATGTGACCACAGGACTGGTTCTCCTCTTATTGTATCTTTAAGTGCCCCAGGACTCTAGGAACAACCTTATACATTATACTAACCTGAACTATAAAATCATATATATTTGCTTTTCAGCCTATAGCTTACATTTAAGATTAAAACTGTATGTTTTCTCACTCATTATTGGTTCCCATGTCCCTGTCTTATCTCCCTATTAATGTGTCAATATCAGTATATAATTATTGAAGTAGTTCTTTGGATAAGGCACTGCATATTTCTCCTGTGTTCTCCAAAGTGCCTAACATTGGACTGGACATTCCTTAATACCATCCCCTCTTTGTGTATGATGGTTCCTCCCCTTGTTCCTGCCCATGTGGACTCTCAGCTTCATGAGGGTAAGAGTCTCTGAGGCCTGTTTGCCACTGTTGCTCCATCATCTGAAACAGGACTTGGTACATAGAAGGTGCTTGCTTGCTTGCTTGCTTATTTTTTTGATACTGATGTTTGAACCCATGAGTATCCTATCTGCAATCTATACCCACAGTCCTTTCTATATTTTGCTTTGAAGCAGGATTTCTCTAGGTTGCTGAGGCGTCTCACTACATTTCTGAGGTTCTCCTCATACCTGTGATCCTCCTGTCTCAGCCTCATAAGTACTGGGATTAAAGGTGTGTGCCACCATGCCCAACCTAATAGTTTCTTTTCAGGGACTGAGCAATTGGCTAAAATTTACAGAATTCAAATTCCATCTCTGTGGAACTATGCCCTCATCACCCCAAGTATAAACAACTGCCTCCTCAGAACTCTTAGAAGGACTCTGTGTTCCTCGTTTGATCTTCCCCTGTTTCTCAAAGTGTAGTCAGACACCACTTGCACCAGAACTCTCTGGAATGCTTAATAAAATGCAGGTTCCTAGACTCCACTCCAGCCCTATGGAATCAAATCTCTGGAGAGTGGACCTCAACAATCTATAATTTTAACTCTAATAATGATGCATTTAAGTTCAAGGACCTCTGAACTGAATTCTTACATCTTTTAAGAATACTGCTAGTGGGGCATGGTGGCGTACGCTTATAATCCCAGTACTTTGGAGGCTGAGGCCAGAGGATCCGAATTCGCGGTCAACCTCAGCTATTTAGTAAGGTCTGCCACAACTTAGTGAGATCCTGTTTCAAAAATAAAGAATAAAAAATAGGGATAGGGGTGTAGCTCGGAGGTAGAATGCCCCTGGGTTCAATCCCCAGTACTGAAAAAAAAAAAAAAAAAAAAAAACCTGCTGAAAAGCAAAATGACAAAGGATTGTCAAAATATAAAAATAAATGATCTTTTCCTAAATAATTATCAAGTATGCCCAGCACGATGGCTCATGCCTGCAATCCCAGCAACTCAGGAGGCTAAAGCTGGAGGATCACAAGTTTGAGGCAAGCCTGGGCAATCTACTAAGATCCTGTCTCAAATTAAAAAATAAAAGTGCTGGGGTGTTAGCTCAGTGGTAGTGTGCTCCTAGGTTTAATCTCCAATACCACAAAAACAAACAAATATCAATTTTTTGTGTGTGGTTGTTCTATTGTTGCAAGTTTCATTCTCTCCCTTACAGTATCTTCTTTGTTCCAAAGTCTTGTCTTGAGCCATTTGGAAGTTGAAATACTGAGCACTCATAACAATTGCAGAATGTATCCAGGAGAATTTTAGAATCGAGGTCAACCTCAGCAACTTAGCTAGGACCCTCTGCAACTAGTGAGACCTTGTTTCAAATAAATTAAATAAATAAATAAAATTAGGCTGGGCTGTAACTCAGAGGTAGAACTCCCCAGGGTTCAGTCCTCAGTACTACAAAAAAAGGAAGGAAGGAAGGAAGGAATTACAGAACGTATTCAAAAGCATACAAAGTAAATTACGTGTTTTAGTGTTAGGGTGAAACACGGTAGGTACTCTTTTCTTTTATTTAGAACTTCTGGTGGAACTATAAATGATGGGAGAGGAGAAAGAAAACAGTAGCATATTGGATGAGGACGTGTGTTCTCTAAGTTCTTTGATTACCAGAGGTTAATGGTAATGAGATCTGAAGGCTGGTCACACTCGGGGGTCATTCGGAAGGTGCCCTGGAAAATTCCTATTAAGGAACTGATAAGCATGTTAGCCTCTCTAAAGGAAAGAAGTTGAGATCTAGGGACCTTTGGACTTGGGGATGTTTAAGATTGATTGTGTTGCTTATGGGGGTTGATTTGAATTAGTCACTCTACTTTTGTGTATGTTTGAAAAATTCCATAAAAGGAATGATCTGTTATACACCCATGTTCATATCTGCATTAATCACAACAGCTAAAACATAGAAGCAACCTAAGCCCTCAAACAGATGAAAGATAAACAAAATGGTTGGAACATGATTACTCCTTTAAAAGAGAGAGAAAGAGAGAGAGAAAAGAAAAAAAAAAAAAACAGACGTGGTGGCACATGCTTGTAATCCCAGTACTTGGGAGGCTGAGGCAGGAGGAAGGATCACAGGTTTGTGGCCAGTGTCAGCTATTTAGTGAGGCCCTCTGCAACTTACTTAAAACCTGCTTAAAAAATAAAGAATAAAAAATAGGGCTGTGGTATAGCTCAGAAGTAGTATGCCCCTGGGTTCTACCCCCAGTACTGCAAAAAAAAAAAAAGAGAGAGAGAATTTTTATGTTTCTCATTCTAACCCCAAACTCCTGGGCTCAAGTGATCCTCTTCCTCAGCCTTCTGAGTAGTTGGGATTAAGATGCACACACCTGCACACCCAGCTAGAAGAGATTCTAACATAGGCTATAGCATGGGTGACTCTGGAGACATTATGCTGAATAAAATAACTCAGTTAACAATAACTACAACAACAACAAAAAAAACCCTGCATGATTCCACTTACATGAGTTAGAGTAGTAAAAATCTTAGAGGCAGAAAGCAGAATGGTGGCAGGGAGAGAGGGAAATGAGAAGTTATTGTTTAATGGGTAGGAGTTTCGGTTTGATAAGATGAAAAGAGTTAAGGAGATGGGGTAGTGATGGTTGCATCACATTAGGAAATGTATTTAATGGTGCTGAACTATATGCAGTTACAAATGGTTATAATGGTAAATCTTATGTGTATTTTACCACAATTTAAAAACAAGCATGGAGAAACAAATGATGTGAGTCTGATGGAGATGGAGAAGAGGGATGGATATGGGCATGAAGACATGGGAAGACCTGCTGCTCACAAAGGAGCCAGGTAACCAGGTAACAGAAAGCATCCTTCCATGCAGCACAAGGAGACCCTTAGAGTGCTGAGGGTGGTGTTTGCACATTACCTACTCTACAATCTGATTACGTGGTTGTCCCATTCTTGCCAATAACTTAGATTGGAAGCTTCTTACACAGATAAGTAGAAAGCCCTATATTTAAAAGAAGACTTCCTAAAGCCTGCTGTAATTAAGGCTGGTTTTTGCATATATGAGGGAAGTTGGCAGGACGAGTAGTCGTAATTATAGGTCAGAGGAAGTGGCCTAGCTACAGGTTCAGTCTCTTCCAGTTCTGAATCTCGAGGCAATTCCAAGAATCATTTTGACCATAAAAAATAAGGGTTTGGAGAAGTTAGGCTTAAAACACAAATAAGAGTTTCTCTAGTAAATTGAAAGCAGGATAATACAACAACCTCAGCAAAGAAAAAATTATAAGTCAACACCTAGGAAAATCATCATAGCCAAAGAGTAAGTAAACTGGTACATTTGACTGGAAGCGAGAAAATGCCAATTACCAATAGAGATAATTACAAAGAAGGTGACACATTGACTTTTTTTTTTTAAAGGTAGAGGTTATTATTGATGGTGAGGATGTTAATTGTAATAGGTGGGAAAAAGAAATCTCAAAACACATCACTATATCAACTAAATAGGTTTGGGGTCCCAAGTGAGATTTTTTTTCATTACCATTATTCTTGAGCATTGTGAATTGAATCCAATTGAATGATAAGTCTGCAGAATACCATGTCCGTAGCAGACTTTATGGAATGGGGGTGGGGGGAGGGGAGAGGAAGAAATGGGAAAGCAAGGAAGATAAGAAAGATGAAGATATGAATATAAGACCCAGAGTTCATCTGTATCAAGCAAGACCACACCAAGAAACATTTGTTGAGTTATACGCAGCTTGATTCCAGATGTGTAACAGCTGGAGAGAGTTCAGAGGAAAGCAGCCAGAAGAGAATTAGACCGAACAAAGAACTGGAAAGCATATAAAAGACAACAGCCTTTGAGGATGCAGTCCATGATGAGTCTTCTTCTCACTTTTATGGCAATGGTTAAGAAGTATAACACATTCTTTCATATATAGTTCTATTTTCCCTTGATACCCAGGGCATTCATTCTCTAAATACATGAGTTCTTACAAATAGCCAAGAAGTAGGGTTTATCTTCCCAGTAGGAGTGGGCACCAAGCTTTCGAGTGAGATGGGGCTCAGTCGGGAAGAAAACCACTGTGGGAGGGTGGGCTCTTCAAATTACAGGATAGCCCGTGGTGGTAGTGTGAGCCATTCCATCCTTGGAGGCAAATAAAAGGTGCGCTGAACTGGTCCTAGAAGTTTTATTGTTGGGAATCATCCCAAGTCTGGCAGAGAGCTGCCTGAGATTACCTAATGGGCTTCTTCCATCCACTCTGTGATTCATCCACCCTCGCCCTCGGCGGTACATGGTTGAGTCACTGCTGAATGCAGATATCTCATTAAACGGGGAATTAAGGGCTATTAAAAATGATTTGCTGCTAGGCCCAGATTAAAGGAAGTAGACCAATTTACAATTACAGTTGCAGTTGCCCTGGTCCAAAATAAAATGCAAATTGTCACCACAGATCAGTTGGAGGGAAATAGAAGTGAACCTGCGTGTACCTCCTGAGTTTCTTTGAAGAGAAAGGAAGTGAAATTGCTAAGGTTGGGTGGTTTAAGAGGGTTCCCTCACCTGCTTGGAGACCAGAATTCCCAAACTAAGTTCAGAAGCTGTAAATCTGTGGCATAAATTCAGGGTTTTAGATCTAACATTGAGTTCTCTGTGTTCCCTTAAGACGTAAAAGGATTGAGTCAATTAGTGATCTTTTTTTAAAAGAAAAATTATTTTAAAAATATGCTCACATATAACAAGGCACCCAAGAACTCAAAATAGGAATGTGATTTTCTACAGTAAGAACTCAGAAATTGCATAAACAATACTGAATTACCAAAAGATCATAGAAGTCTCTATCTTAAGAAGCATTCCATTGTCCACTATTTATAACCTACATGATATCATACACCATCCTGAAAAGAAAGAGAACCCAACGATGCCATAACTGACAGTTTATATAAGAAGAAACTGTGAGGTCAGACAGTTCCATTTTATATCTGGAGAGACCAATTAGAAGTTATTAAGTCCCTCGTTTGTGGTAGCTTGGCCCTAGTTCCCAGTCATACTGAAGAATGAGGTCATCTTTTCTGGAGATCCTAATTTTCAGCCTCCCCTACCTCGCCTACCTCGGTCATCCCTTGAACATAGCATAGCCCTTATGCATGCTGCATGTGAAGTGATTAGCCCCAGCTTATTAAAAACACTGTTACCCAAGAGCCAGGCACTCTGACATATGCCTATAACCCAAGTACTTGGGAGGCTGAGACAGGAGGATCACAGGTTTGAGGCCAGCCTCAACAACTTAGTGAGACCCTGTTTCAAAATAAAAACTAGGGCTGGGGGTGTAGCTCAGAGGTAGAATGCCCCTGAGTTCAATCCTCAGTGCCACATGCCACAATAAAAGGGAGTCTGGGAGTGTAGCTTGGAAATAGAATGCCTGAGTCTAATCCCCAGTACCACAAAAAAGTGCTAGGGGATGTAGCTCAGTGGTAAAATACCCCGGGGGAAGGGGAGGACAGGGGCGGGAGAGAAACTGTTACCTGCTGGCCATTTCATTTGGTCCTAAGAAAATTTAAAAAACAAGTCAACAAAAATCTTGGAGAAATGTCCAAGAAGATCCCATCTAGAGCTAGCTGCCTCCAAAGTAACCCTGGTTCTCTTCATGACCTCCTCACCTCCCTCCTAGTCACAAGAGCCTCCTTTTGAAACTCCATCCTTCTCATACACCTCAAGTAGTTACTTTTCGACAAGAAAAGTCCAGGTTCCTTGCCTGTCTTCAAAGACACTCCATGATTTCTTCCAAGAGTTCTCGTGCATACTACAATAATGTTTTTCAAGTTTTCAAATGGGAGTCCTGAGGAAAAAGGAATTCTTTTAACCAGGATTATACTAAAATATGCATACCACTGCTCACAGACTTACCAGTTGCTTGTAGATTTTATTATCAGACTTCTGATAAGTGCCCCAGAATCACAGCTCATTGGATGACTGGCCTTTCAAAGTACCTTTTGGCTTGCTCTTATCCAGTGGTACACTGGGCTAAAAACAACAACAAAAAGCTAATAAAACCCAAGGATAATAGTCTTAAATCAACAATAATAACATTATCAAATACTTTTAATTCATGTTACTAATATTTGGGTTTTTTTTTTTTTCATTTTTCACTAGCATGATTAAAATTGAAAAGCTAGAAGGAGTAGGAAATTCTGATTTTACTTTTTTTCTGGGATCCAGCTATTTCATCTCCAGTTTCTTGCCTTGCAGGATTCTTTTCTGCCCCTGTGAATCAACCAGAGTCCACTTGTCAGAGGGACTGAGGTCCCTCTGAGCCCCACCAGCCCCATGAACAGTCTTGTTCCTTCGGTAAATAGCCCCTGGTGAAGGGTGAGGTTTGGTTCTAGACCCTTTAGTGCATTAGTAGGGTACTTTGATTGATTTGGAGTTCTCTTTTCCTTCAGTGTTTAAGATGAGCATATCTTTGTTCTAGGAAAGGAGATTCAAGGCCAAACTCTTAGTCCATCACTATTGCTTCCCTCTAAAGTCTGAAGACTTTTTAAAGAACTCACAGTCCTAAATTCTTTGCTCTGTGGGAATAAAAGTGAATTAAAGTTAAATGAGGACAACTGGAATTGAGCAAGTATAGAATATTAAATTCTGATGACTCCTTGTATCTCTCCACCCATCTCTTCAATTTAACCTTTAATCTCTTCTGATGAGAAAATTTTGCTTGTATTCTGGGTAAGCATAGTATACTGCTTGAAACTGGGGCTTAAAATTGGGTTTTAAGTGTCCGGCACACCTTGGTTTGAATCCTATCTCTGCCACTTAGTAACATGAACTCTTTCCTCACTAATGGAATGAAGACCCAACACTACCTTAATAACTCCTCATAAGGAGTAAAAAAGGCACCAAGTAAGTGCTTTGCAAGTCACTGGCCCTGTTTGGATGCTAGTTAAAAGAGTGGCTACAGATTGTTTACCAAATTACTCAGAAATGTAGAAATAGAACATAGAAATAACCTAGCATGTTACGAATTTGAGCCACTTTGCTATTTTTACAAAATGGATATTGAAGAAGATGAACAAGGAAAGCCAATAAGTGGGGTCATTTAGTTTGGAATCAAGTGTTTATTTGCCAGTGAAATCAATAGTGTGCAAAAGGACAAATTCTGGGTTCAAAACAGTAGTTGAAGAAAGAAACTAGAATCAAGACTTTAAATTATGGTACTGAGGCAGAGCTACAGAGCTGAGGAAACTTGCTCAATTTGTAAATAGCTATGACTTTTTTTCCTTGTTGTGGTACTGAGGATTGAACCCATATACTAGGCAAATGCTTTCCCACTGAGCCACATCCCCTGCCATTTTTATTTTGAGACAAGGTCTCACTAAGTTGCCCAGGCTGGCCTTGAACTTGTAATCCTCCTACCTCAGCCCCCCAGGTAGCTGGGATTACAGGCATGCACCACCATAACCAGCTTGTGTGCTGATTACATAACAGGAAGGAATGTTGATAAAGTGAAGGATGGTTTTGGGATCAAGCCAGTCTGTCTTCTCTCCAGCTCCATGCTCTTGGTACTCCTGCTAAAATATGGAGATGAAAAGAGGGGCTACATTATGAGGCTTAGTAATAGTATATATGCTGTGTGTATATGTGGCATCTAGGAAGTGATTGTTAAGTGATAGATGTAACTTAGAGTAACTTGTGTTTTCTTCCCCTGTTGACCACAGGTTCACTCACCTGCAGACATAGTCTTCTGAAAGCATAGATTCTGAACAAGTCGTGCCAGAGAAGTGCCTTGAGTCCCACGTAAAGGGAGGTTACTGACTCCATTAGTAGAGAGATTGAATCTCTAAATAAAGCCATGCTTGTGCAGTTTTAGAAATTAATATTGTACCCCTACAGATTTGAACCTCTTATTATTTGTACAGTGTTCCATATTTTACAAAACACTATTTATAAAAGAAAATTTTGATATGTTTTTAGCATTTAAAGAAACATTTTTATACTTTTATTGGTGCAATGTAATTATACATCATGGAGAGATTCAAAGTGATACAAACATATATGCGCACAGCATTTGCTTTATTTTAGATGTATTTTATAAGCGCAGTTTTCATTCTGAAAAGTACAGATACTTGACCTTGGTTGGTTGTGCTTCTGCCTCCTTCCACTTTTTTATGTGGCTTTCTACATGAGTAGCATCTCAAAGTACTTTGTTCCTTTCTGACTGCAAAAAAAAATTTGCTCCTATGAAAATTTTTTTTAAATGCTGGACTTTAATACTTCTCTTGCCTGTGATTTTTATTTTAATTGCTGTGATATGTAGATGAATTAGGGAGTAGATAGAAAACCCAGTTTCAGTAAAGTTAAGAAGATATTTCCAATGTCAGAAGTTCATTCTTCTGGGCATTAAGATGTAATGTCAAGAGTCTTTTATTCTCTTTGCAAACCAAGCGGCTGCCGGTGACTGAGGTGTTGTCTCACACATAGATACCACAACTTTAAATATGTGTGAAAATATGTGTGAATACCATGTGATTATTAAAACTACAAATGCACTTGCAAGCTTTCCTGAATTGCCAGTAACTTTTGAGCATTACACATTTTCTTAGGCTACAGCTACTAAGCAACATATCACTTAGAGGACCTGATTGTCCCTAACTGCCACCCTCCCCCCCACACACATTGAAATGTTTGGGAACAAGTAAACTAGGCCTCTATTGGTATTAGCTGGGAGCTAATGCCAGTAGATAACGTTTGTGTCTCTGGGATGGTTGTCTGCTGGTGAGTCTCCTTCTTTTCTTAGTGAAATGACTCAGAAGTTCCATTTAAGTGGTACACTTTGTATCTTTCATCTTAAGAACATAAAATACTTTTCAAAACTCTACATGATGATAGAAAGAATGAAAATGAGTAACCGGGGCGGGGTGGGAAGGGAGCTGCCCAGGGTCGTGCAGGGCCCCAGTGGAAGCGGTGCTCAGAGGGAACCGGATTCTCCTGACTTGGATTCATTGTTCTCAAACCTTTTTCCAGAGGATTGATAAGACTTTTTCTGCTCTGATTTCATCATCAAAGAGCTTGGGTCTGAAATCCTTATATTTTGTGCTGGTATCTTTCAAAATATGATATCTTCTATCAGTGTGGTCCATCATTTGGGTTAGTTTGTTTTGGCAAAATCATGTGGACTTAAGTTCAGAGGTTATATCGATCTATATTCCATAAAACTTCAGGCCAGGTATTCATGACACAGATTTGATGCGGAAACTTGCAGATTAAATAGGAATTCACCTTAAAAGTAAAGTTACCACTGACAAACCTTGAGTTCCTCAATTGGTAAAGATCACTGTGCAAGACTGCTAAACTGAAGGAAAAAGGAAAACAAACTTACTAGAGGTATGTTTTTCTTGCTTATGTCTTGAGTTTACCAGTATTCACATTGTAATTTTGGGATAAAAAGTATATTCTTTATGTTAGTCTCTTGGTAATTAAATTGTATTTGCTATAAAAAAAATAGGGAAAAAACCCCTATTTACTAGAGTCCAAAGACATATCAAATCACCATGGATATAAATACTCGAGCAGGAAAATAAATCCATGAAATTAGTCACTGTTCAAATCCATCATCTATAGACAATGCCTACCAAGCTTCTTTACCGTAAAGCAACACCCACATGCTGCTGATTTCCATGTCAGCCTCCCTTCACCTACCCAGGCTACTTCCTCCTGGATCAGACATTTATGAATCACTAATGCCACTTCAAGTTCAGTATGCCAGATGAGCTCATCTGCCTTGTCTGTTTGTTTGTTTGTTTTTGGTACTGGGCATTGAAACTAGGAGCATCTCCCCCAGCCCTTTACTATTTGAAGCTGGCTTCAAACCTGCAACCTTCCTGTCTCAGTCTCCCAAGTACTAGGATTACATGTGTGCACCACCATACCTGGCTTCACCTGCTGGTGAATGCATTTTTTGTCCTGTTTATTAAATTTCACTGAATGACTCTTCTGTATATCATGTAGTCTCCTGGGACAGTCATCTTGCTTAGTCTCTGGGGCTGCTATCCAGCCTTGCCCTCTCCATATTAGCCCAAGTCACTTTTTCTCTATACAAGGAGTCTACTCACATCAACCCCTTGATTAGAATTGTAAAGTGGCTCTTCATTTCCCCAAGTATAAAAGTTCAAATTCTTTGGCACAACACAGAAGGCCCTCTGTGACCTAACCCCCACACCCATCATTTATTTCCAGCCACTCTGGCTCACAACATGTTGTAGTTTCCAAAATGGGTCATGCTGTCACTCTGCTCTTGGAGCATTTGCAAATGTTATTCCCTCTACCTGCACACTCTTCCTATCGACTCTAGACTCAACCCAGGTATGTCGTTGACATATTACTTGTCCAACTGTTTTGGCACTTGCTTGCTTATCTACCTCCCTGTCATCCCACCCCTCTAGGCCCTCCATGTAAGGATTATGTTTCATGTGTTTTTGCTGCCTGGAAGTGCCCAGTACCTAGGACATGAGAGGTACCCAAGTAATGTTTATTAATAAATGAAAGATAGAATAAAGGTGTCCGTTTTGTGCCTTTTGCTAAACAGAACATTGAAGGCCCACGGGCAACTCCTGCACACTGAATCCTCAGTACTAAAGGGAGTTGTGACTCTGTGATGGTGGGTAGTTTTCTTGACAGAAAGGTATGACCTCTTCATTTCCTTTTTGCCATTTTTATTATTAGAGCTCCACAGCCAGACAACCTATGCAGAGCCAGGGACTCTGGCCAAACAGCTGTACTGATGTTCCTAGACCTATCAGCAGCCTTTCACAGGTCAGGCCAGCATGTTTTCCTCACCCACCCACCTGCAAGCCCTCTGGCTGGTTGTGTCTCAGCTGGCTTTAGTCCTTCCCAGAGGAGTCATACAGACACTTTTCCTTTAATTCCTTAAGTTTTCAGGCTCTTTCTCAATAGGACACTTAGCGTGGCCACACCCTATGCGCCTAGATGCTCCTAGCATTTTTCTGGCAGTAAATGAAGTCGCTAAATATTGCCATAGGAGGGTATAGAATCAGATACTGAGCATTTCACAATCTTAAGCAGACTTCTCGCTTGCAACCTATGTCATTCCATGTCAAACACTAACCAAGGATTTGGGGTGCCCCTGAAAACCAAGATCCTGGAGAATTTCCTAAAGGTCTAATACAGGAGGAACTATTTACTTGCAAGTGGACCAGCTCTCTGGGAATGCATGGTCAGATTAGTGAAACTATAATCTTTCCATCAATGGACAATCAATAAATCAAGTCCCAGCTGGCTGAGACTGGAGAGCATCTCAGTGACTATTGGAAGCTGCTGGTAGCTCTTTAAGGAACATCTCTGCCTACCTCATTCCTTGTTCTCTTACAAATTAATACAGGAGAAAGATCAACGAAGGAGGAGGAAATATTGGGATTGTAGGAATCAGAAAAAAAATTTTGCGCCGGAGTAGAGGATGTGAGTTCCCTGGTAATCAGGCCCTCACTAGTAACATGCAATCCAGTCAGCACCCCAGGGATACCCTGATGTCCCACTCATAGCTCTTTTGCTTCTGTCCTCAGTGAGGTGCACATTCCCAAATGACCTTCCTCTCTGTTACCACTCACTTTCGTGTGACTCATTACCATCTCATAGACACAAGGAAAGCAGAGGAAGGCTTCATTTCAGTAAGAAAGCCTCATTTTTTTTTTCATAGATCTTAGATACATGCCCAATGATCATCAAGGATTCTCTTAGGATTCAACTTGACTTTAATTAATTCTAGAATTATAGTTGCCTGAAAGTCCATGTGCAACAAGGCAGAGTCTAAGTCAGTAAATCCATTAATTAAATTCCATAAGTTCCTACAAATGTAAGTTCTAGAAGGCCATGGCTTTTGGTTCATTATTTTGCTAACTGTGAGGGCAATGCCTATCGCATTTATTCACTTAAATATTTGTTGAGCCATTGAATTTATAAATGGACAAATAAATACACAAATGATGGCACATTGCTAATTTATGCTGCTAGGATGGGTCTAGATGAGATGGTGGGCTAAAAGCACTAAGTAGAGACCTTAAGAATTCTGCCATTATCTCTGATGTCTGTGCTTTGATCTCTGCTCACAGACACACTGTTTCCAAACAGAAAAAAACATTGAGTATAGAGGACCTTTTGTTTGCATTAAAAAGAATTCGTATCTATCAATATATACAAGAAATTCCTCAGGGGGAAGGGCATATTTCATAGATCACACCTGAGGACAAATTATTGAGGAAAAAAATCACCTCATAACCTTATAAAAATGTCATTTTTATTCTCTCAGATTAAAACTTAATTGATACTCCCAGGCACTTACAACCTCTTAGCAGCCAAGCTACTGACTTTACTCATTTTTCTCTTGACTTGACAAACCTGGACAACACAAGAGACCAGCTAAGAGGTCCATGACAGCCCCTTGCTAACTGATAGACTACACCCAGTTTATAAATAAATTGGAAGGTCAGTGCATGATTTGCTCCAATGAGAAAAGTCAAGCTTATAAACAGTGTTATGTTGAGTCAGTGTCCCCCACAGATCATAAGGTCAGTTCTGCCAATGGTAAAGGTAAAAGCATACTCATTGTACTCCTGATTTCTAGACTCACCCCAGGTCTCTGATCGCTGATCCTCTGTCATCCAGGGAGGTATCTGGTGGGACAGAGGCATGTTCCACAGGCTGGGAATAGGTAAAGTGAGTCAAGAGAATACTAACTGGTCAGTGTTATTGTACACAGGATATTGACTGTGTATACCATTTTTCTTCTGCTAAAATAGTAATTTGCTCATTCACTCATTTATCCATTTTTTCATGTAGTCAACAAAAATTTATTGAGTGGCTGCCATGTAACAAGCACTTCTGTGGATGGTGCCCACAGCTCCCTTCCCTCAGGTACTCTAGTTGGGAGAGAGAGTTCATAAATAAATGAATAACATGTAAAGCAGGTCAGAGGGCAATGCATTAGTAAGATATGTCAGATGGTGAAGACTAAAGCTAGGAAAGGCAGTGTCTCAGTGGTTGGGGACATACTCTGAAACAGGGTGATCAAGAGGACAGACTGCACTCAGAGGGAATATTTGTGCAAAGCTTAAGAAAGATATGTGGGGAAAATTGCCAAACTGCGGTGCAATCATGCCTAGAGTGTTCAGAGGACAAGAAGGCCACTGTGCCCAGAAAGAGCAGACAGGGCATTGTGATCGGTGAAGTCTGGGAAATAAATAGAGGAACAAGGCCTTATATGGCATTTGACTTTTACTCTGATTGACATGCAGATTGTAAGCTGGGGAGTGACATATGTACTGGATCGATATCTGGTTCTCTTGGGATGTTATAGACTATAGAAGAACAAGACTAGGAAAGCAAGGAGACTGGTCAGGAGGCTACTGCATTAGTCCAGACTGGAGAGAGTGGTAGCAACAAAATACTCTGCAGATAGAAGGGCCTACAGAATTTACTCATGGGTTAGCTATGTGTCTTGAGAGAAAGAATTGAGATTTGGGAAGACTTAAGAAAATAGAAAATGAATTTGCTAGGAAACTGTAGGAAATACAAGCAAGAGGGTTTAGGAAACACAGTTGCAGAGCTATGTTAAACTGAGTACACCTGTAAGACATCAAAAAGAAGCCAGGTGGGTAGTTCGAGCCAAGGGAGCAAGTGAAGATGGAGAAGAGGAGAGGCCTCAGCACAGAGCTCTGGGCCACATAAGAGGCGAGAGAGAAGAGGAGGAACTGACGCCAAAGACTGAGGAGGAGGAGCGAGTGTGGCAGAAGGAAAACCTGGCGAGGAGACTAGAGAATGTAGGAGCAATGCAGTAAGCTGCAGTTCCCACATGGTCCTGAGAGTGCTGTGCTGGAGACCTTGATAGGAAGAGGAGTGGGAGAGAGAAAGCACCAGACCCAGAATGACTCACATGCTCTGTTATTACAAATACATTTTATATATTTGGATGTTGGTTGTGTGTTTGGAAGAAGCTGAGTCACAATAGATAAATACTTTTAACTTAGTTTTACATCTTTTTACTAAATGAGTTTACCAGTTGATTTGAAAAAATGCCTGGTAAGTCTTATCATATTAATGGAATAAATGACCAGCTATTTAGGGGCTTAAACTGTTTTATGAGTGCTATGTATATTGGGGGAATGGCTAAAATAACTTGTTATATTGGGTTGTGAATTGTTAACTTCATTGTCTCAACCCGAAAAGTTATAGAATCACCTGATGAATCCGATATTCAAACTTACTTCACTTATGGACTTTTAGAAGTGAAGCTACAGCCGGGCATGGTGGCGCACGCTTGTAATCCCAGCATTCGGGAGGCTGAGACCAGAGGATCCGGGTTCACGGCCAGCCTCAGCTACCTAGTGAGGCACTCCACAACTTAGTGAGACTCGGTTTCAAAATAAAGAATAAAAAATAGGGCTGGGGGTATAGCTCGGAGGTAGAACGCCTCTGGGTTCGATCCCCAGTGCGCAAAAAAAAAAAAAAAGTGAAGCTACAATTTATGCTTTTACATACAAGGGGTTCCCTTCTTGTATTTACATTTTCATATCAAAAATATTGTTCTAGAGTTCAACCCCTGTTCACAGCATAGAAAGGAATCACAGTTTTAATTTTAAGATTGAAGAATATAGGAAATTAACAGACAGGACTTGCCTAGTTACCTAGTTGTTGTCAAGGCTGTGATTGTTTCTAGTGTGTTTTGTATCAGTAGCTTTTGAGTTTATCAGAACATGTTGTTTGCTAGTAACATTTGAATGGTGGTTTGCATTTTGAACTTTTATTACCAATCCTATCTTTTAAGCTCTGCTTTTTTTCCATTAATAATCCCCTGAAGGGATACATTTTGGAGGAATGGAAGTGTTTAATGCTTAACCTTAGAATTGTATAGCTTGTTTCAAAGTAACCTATTCAGCTATAGCACTGGGAAAGCAATGACAGAGTAGTCACAAGACTAGAAACTCAATTTAATAACATTTTAAGTCAACCTAAAATTGTTAAAGACTTTATTTTGCACATACAAAAGGGAGAAATCATCTTGGAAATATTTTAGCACTATTTATGTGTATTGTAAATGAGCTATCAAAGTGGCCCCTCAAAAAAGCTAGAACATTAACATCAGTTAACTTAAGTCTATATATATTATTTAGTACTAAAATTTTTAAAGCAGGTTTATAATTGGTATAAGTTTTCATGTTTTGTGTAGCTCTTGGGCCCTTATATTTAGATTTTTTGTATTCTGCTAGGCTTGTAAATTGTAATCCTTTAGCTATCATATCACTCTCTTTTTTTCATGACTAGTAAATAATATTTTCTAGGTGCACTCACAATTTTTGTATAGCTGTTTTTACAGATAACATCGCAGTTGCACAAACAAGCTGAATGTGACACAATGAAAAGCAATTTACATTTCTAGAAATTTGACTTCAGGTATTTTCCAGCCATTGCAGAAATGAAAATAACAAGGGAAAACTGGCAGCATGGAACAGTCATTCAAATCAGCTCCAGTAGATAACACCTGAGAAGGGAAGCCATGTACCTCAGGTAGCCTTTGCCGCTGTAAATTCTTGGAGATTGAAATCCCAGTACTGGTACTAATACTGGAGAACAGGGTCCATTCTTACATGGAACTTACCTGTTAAGATAGGTTCCTATTTCATGTTCTACTGTCTTGACCCTTGATAACACCAAAGCTGTATGATAATGAGGTATGTGACCAGAATCTCTGGCTCTAATATCTCTAGAAGAAAGAAATTGTAATTACATGCACTCTCTTACATTTGGATAAGCCCATTTGAAATTGGCCCAATCTAACTGTTTTTGACATACCAAAAAAAAAAAAAAAAAAAGTTCTCTGGTTCTACCTAATCTTTTTCTAATGCTTTGTGAAGCAAGCATAAGAGATTTCTATACTAAGCCCAGAAAGAGCAAGTGACTTTTTCAAGGTAATATGCAATATGAAATATAGTGCAACTGGGACTTTACAATCCAAGTTGTCTTTACTCAAAGTTCAGTATATTTTCCACTATACCATACCGTGCTTCGAGGGAACAATATAACTGTAATAATTGTGGTATTGAAAATAGAATAGAAAAGTTGGGCATGGTGGTGCATGCCTATAAATCCCAGTAGTTGGGAGGCTGAGATAGGAGGATTGCAGTTTTGAGGCCATCCCCAGTATATAGCAAGACTCTTAGCAACCTAGTGAAACCCTGTTTCTTCTTTTTTTATATATGCTTTTATTGGTACATTATAGTCTCACATCATAATGTAAATCATGTTGACAGTGACATACATGAACTTGTGCCCCCTCCCCTTCTCCCTCCTTCCTAATACAGAGTACTGGGATTGACTTTGGTATTTTCACATATGTATGTATAGTCAATGATAGTAAATCTATTAATGAACCTCACTCTTCCTCCTCCCCTTCCTTCAACCACCTCCCTCACTCCACTGAGATTTCTCCTCCATTATTTGGAGTCCCTCTGGTATCCTAATTACTCCCTAGATTGCACATATTAGGAGCCAGGTGTGGTGGTGCATATTTGTAATCCCAGTACTTAGGAGGCTGAGACAGGAGGATCACAGGTTCAAAGCCAGCCTCCACAACTTAGAGAGGCCCTCTGCAACTTAGTGAAACCCTGTTACCAAATAAGAAATAATATCAGGCTGGGGATATAACTTGGAGGTAGAATGCTTCTGGGTTCAATCCCCAGTACCAAATAAATAAATAAATAAATAGTTTTTTCTTAAAGGGCTGAGAGTGTATCTCAGAAGTAGAATGCCCCTGAGTTTCTATACACACAAAAATAGAATTAAAAATAAGAAAGCTTTTTATAAGGAAAAAAATAGACTGTCAATATAGCCAGGTAATCAATCACTAGGAAATTTTAAAATACAGGGAAGGTTTGCTTTGTCTGATAGCATACATTTATAAGCCAAGATACCATTTTCTGTATTCCTGCTTTTTTTCTTCTAACCTTAAAAAAAAAGCATTGTAGAAAAGCCTAAGCATCCACAAAATGAACCCCACATATCTATCACCCAGTTCAACAGTCAACAACTCACAGAAATTCTTGTTTAACCTATACTCGCAAGTATTCCCTGCCTTACACTGGATTCATTTTTAAGCCAATCTCAAACATTCTATTTTATCCCTAAGTATTTCAGTATGTCTACTATATGAATCCCAAGCTATCTTCCAGGCTGATTTAGGGAAAGGAAGATTGCAATCATTGATAAGCAAATAATTAACCTTTAAGAAATTAAGCAAAGCCTATACAAAGGTTTGTTTAGAACTAAAAGTTGCATCACATCAGCAGGAATTCAGTTACCAAATCTTCCCTTTCTGGCCTCTCAGCATCACATACTAGCTGTAGGTATGCCAAGGCAAGCATAAAGAGACTTGTTGAAGATGTTTAGAAAGCGTACGTGTGCCGAACGTGAGATCGCACACACCATCATCCGGTTCAAGTAATAACCGGCCCTCCTCTTTTTGATCACTTCATGTTATTTGTGTGTGTGGATGCATTTTTAAGAAATAGTTTGTATATAAATGAAATAAACTGGGGTTATTTACTCAGTCACTTCTGGACATATAACCTGAACGTTATTTCTGAGAGCATCCATCAATTCTGAGTATTTTTGCTATTATTTCTTAAATTCTTTTGTTGTCTAATTGGAAAACTGGTAAAATACTATCATTTTCCAGATAAAGTTCTTGGCAAGTTTTCTCCCTTTCAAACCCCCTAGGACAATCCACAGCTCCATGAAAACATGAGTCAAATACATTACAAATTTCCCAAGGAGAGTCAACATCTTTTCCAGCTGTTTGGATAGTCTGTCTAACATCTGAGCAAAGCCCTCATCTCCCAGCATTGTTCTGGGCTTTTACACTTTGACTTTGATTTGTTCAATGTTATAATTTTAAAACTGAGCCAATAGTTTGAGTCTTCACTAAAAGACTTTTAACTCTTATCACTAATCACTTATAACAATAATAATTTTTAAAAAAGGAAACAGCCACAGAAGATACTATCTCCTTAGGCAATTCTCTTTGACAGTACAAAAATTTCTTCTTAACGCTATTGAGCCTCGCTCTATTTTTTTTCTTCCCTAGGTAATTTTTCTGTTATTTATAAAGTGAAATATCTCCCAACTCTAACATCAAAAAGAACTAAACTTGTTTTGATTGATTCGTTTCAGGTTTTCTATTTTAAATGTCTCCTGGCACCGGCCATTGTATTTTAATTTATTCCGAAGGAATGCATTTGTGATCATTCCAATTAATTCCTTGTCTGTTTTGTCTGGCATCTGTGTGAAACTAGTTATAATAACTTTAAAGTTTGGCAAGCTGTACAGTAAACTGCCCAAGGTGGGATGGAAAACTTTCAGGGCCCAATTAACAAAAGCCAGCTTGTCCTCTAGCCTATCGACACAGAATTATCTGTGGCTTCAAGTTGTCTCAATGACCAGTGAGGATATTTGATGAGCGGTTCAGGGCAAGAAGGTAAAAAGGAGCAACTTCATCATATAGAATTGTTAAAGGCCAAATCAGAAAAGGTGTGTGTGTGTGTGTGTGTGTGTGTGTGTGTGTCTTTCACACACACTGTTTGGGATGGGAGAATGAAAGAGAAGTGCTCTATAGAAAACCTGAAAGTAGAGCTGGGGGTGTTACTCAGTGGCACAGCACGTGCCTAATATGTGTGAGGCCCTGAGTTTGATCCCCAGCACCATTTAAAAAAACAAAAAACTGGAACTTAGTTCAAGTTATTGTTCAAAGAGAAAGTGGTTTCTGTTTCACATATATGTTAGAAGCTGACTTGTTTTCCAGTTGCATCCATTTCCCTGCAAATAACATGATTTTTTTTTATTCTTTATGGCTGAGTAAAATTCCATTGTGTACATATCCCATAGTTTTGTGATCCATTCATCTGTCGATGGACATCTTGGCTGCTTCCATAGTTTGGCACTGGAAAACATTATATTAAGTGAGATTAGTCAGTCACAAAGAGTAAAGAAGCATATGTTCTCCCTAATATGCGGATGTTAGGGAGAAGATGGGGCATAAGAGGACCCCCAGATGAAAAAGTAGAGACCCTCGATAAACAAAGAAGTTGATTTAACCGAAGGGGATGGACGGGGGGCGCGGGAAGGACATCCTAAGGCACATGATGTACTACACAATTATATCAAGGTTACTCACTGAACTGAACTTGAGAGGGAGGGAGGGTGAGGGAGTGGGGTGGGAATTGGGGAAGGGGTCAGATGAGAAATGTGCGCACATATGTCGTTATCAATTTGTACCTAACAAAGATGTATACATACAAAGCGCAAATTATTACAATAAAAAATAAATTAATTAATTAAAAAAAAAAAGCTGACTTGTATTGTTTGATTTTGGTACAGCCACCATGAGGCCAGTGTATCATGCAAAAACAAGTGATTCAAACAATCCTAATAGTTCTCTTAGTCCTTCTGTTTTCATTGGCTGTCTTTAGTCTTTTTTCTTTTTCACTAAAAAATGGAAATGTATTTCAGGTTTTTTTTTTTTTTTTTTCACAGCCACATTTGATAGCAGTTTGGGGGAGTTTCCCCTCAAGCTTCATCTGTAGCCTGTGAGATACTAAACTCGATGCATCCTTGGACATACACCACACTTTGGACTTGCCTTCTCCAAGGCTCTTCCTCTTTTCCAGCATGTGACCACCTTTAATGTATGCTGAGAGACACAGCATGTTTGGGGGCATTAAGCCACTTTCATTTAAGTATACAGGTGTAATAAATGCAAAATTCAACTTAATTTATGTATTTTAAATGTCCTAGCTCATGTTACTATTACAACTTCTTGAGTAAGCATAAATTGGGTTTTTTGTTTTGTTTTGTTTTTAACCAATAAGGAGTTTTAACCATTCACATCTTTAACATTGAAAGTAGGAAAAGTTCTTGTCACTTCCTTGCCTCCACGTATTCTAGGCACTTTAGGAAAATTGTCAAATCATAAAATTCAGAGGTCAAGATCCCATTGCACGTTCTGTAGTGGGTTTTGTTGAGCTTGTTACATTTAAGGCAGAAATAATCTTTTAAAAAATTTATATTAAGTACTAAAGAGATGCCTGGAAATAAGTATAAGCTTGCTCTTATCATTTGGACAATTCACCAGCGCACGTACCTAAATTAATTAATCTTTTTCTTTGTTCAGGCTGCATTTTGCTCCTGGCAAAAAAAAAAATGTGCTGAAATCACTGTTGTCACATGTTTTTAATTTTTGAAAAATCCATCTTTCTTAGACACAGAAAGAAAAACTGACTGCACAGAACACCACATTAAGAGGAAAGTAGTTGAAGTTCTGCCATGAATGGATACCAAAAAAAAAAAAGCATGATACTATTTGGCCTCATGTCTCTAACTAGGGAATTCAAACTGTTGAATACCTAATAGTGCTTTTGTAAGGATTTCAGTTTTAAAAAAAAAAAAAATGCTGTGGTGGAGAAAGCATGCCTGTTATGTAAACATAGAGTTACTAAAGACACTAGGACATATGTGAATATTTTAAAAGCTATGAAATGTACCCAAGTAACAAAATATGAAGTATGTTTAAATGTTTCATATCAGGGGATCAGTCAGTTGACTCAGATCATTGGGTTCCTGTTAGCTGAGTGGGTCACGTGTGAAATATTGGCTTCTGGCTACTTGCTTACAAACGTTGAAATTACATCTAATTTATATATTTGATTAGGCTGTGAAATTATACTGTTCAAAGTATGTTAATAAACCTGGTCTCAATGAAATGTTTTTTGTCCTTTAAAGTCATCTGTTTTTTTAATCCTCATCTTCCTGTTCAAAATTAATTTGATTTATTTCTGTGTTTTCATATGTTATGTCTTAGATCATTGTAAAACAAGAGAAAAAGCAGAGGAAAGGATCAGATGTGCCAGGTTTTGCTGCTATTTTATTGAATATGATATTAAGCGGTTTCTTGAAATCTATATTAATTTTTTCTAGACAGCTAGTTTTAAAGAATATTAGTTTGCATCATGCTACATAAAATTTCTCTTCATCATGCCTTACTCTCTTCTATGTTAAAGAGGAAAAACCAAAAACCTAACCTCACCTTGACACCCCCAAGTCACCACTCATATCTGTCATTTCTCTTGTCACAGCCAAGCTTCTTAAAAACACTGTCACACAGGCTGTCTCCAACTCCTCGGCTTTCCTCTGTTCCTCTCCCCCTGGAATCTGGCTCCTCTGCCTACCCCCAATCACTGCACATTAACTGCTTTTTACTGATCACTTCTTTGTTGTTGTTATCATGGACTTTTACTTTTCTTTTTTTATAATTTTTATTGGTGCATTGTAATTGTGCATGATGGATTCAGAGTGATACATTCATATATGCATAAGCATCGTTGGGTCTGTTCATCATCATCTCTTCAGTACCAAATGTGGTGGACACTGCCAAGCCTTTTCTTCCTTTCTTCCTTCCTTCCTTCCCTCCTTCTCTCTCTCCCTCCCTCCCTCCCTCCTTCCTTCTCTTTCTTACTTTGTCTGTCTGTCTTCTTTAACCTTTTGCACCTTTCTTGTCATTTCTCAGTCCCCCTCCTCTGTTTTCCTCCCTGGAGCTTCTTTGGCACCATATTCCTCAGCCTGCCTGGTTCTTATCGTGGGTCTCCTCCATGGATTGCCCTTTCTCTGCTGCTGCTCACACACCAGTGTTTGCCCAGACTCTGTCCCCTGGCTTCTGATCACTGGACAAGTCTCCCAGCAGGACTGCCTGTCCTCCCCTGGCTTTAGCTGCCACCTGCATGCAGATCATTCCTACGCCTGTCTACTGAAAAGCAGATTTGTGTCTGCAGTTCCTGACTGGGCATCCTGCAGGTTCTCATCATTAAATCTGTAGAGCTATGAGACTATAATGTACCAATAAAAGTGTAAAAATAAATAAAAATAGAGAACTGGATCTATTTTTACCAATCACTGTCTACCTGTTCCACTCATTTTCTCATCTTTAAATAACACCATTTCACCAACCCAAGTTACTCATCCAAGCCCCCATCACTTTGTCTCCCTCCATAACAATTTACTAAACTGTATCGAGTCCACTGTAGCCTTATGTCCTCAGACCAACCCTGTCTCTCTCTGTCTTCATGGTTAGAATCTCTTATCAGCTTTTGGCTTCTTCTATTTGGTTTGGCCTTATCATTTAGTAATTTTATTTCTTTATTATCATTTTGGGGAACTATTTGGAGAGAGAAGTGATAATTTGTGTGATTAATTCATCATGTATAAGCAGAAATCTAAGCTAGTATTGATTGATTGATTGATTGATTATTGTACTGGGAATTAAACCCAGGGGCATCCTACCTTGGAGCTATACTCTCAGCCCTTTTTAGTTTTTATTTTGAAACAGAGTCTTGCTAGATTACTGAAAGTCTTGCTATGTTGCCAAGGCTGTCCTTGAACCTGTGATCCTCCTGCCTCAGCTTCCAAACTACTGGCATTATAGGCATGTGCCCCCATACCTAGCTATGATTATTTTTTAAATGGGATTGTAACCTGTGAATTGATTTCTCTTCTTCCAGCATAGCATTTCCTTACTTCTTTGTTAGTTATTATGGATCTCATTGTCATTTTCATGCCATTATTATTATGGCTACAGCAAAGCTTGTTAAACTACAGTGTCCTGTTGCTGGTTATGTAGAATCTCTTTTTTCATTATTATAAATGAAGCCTTATTTATATATCTTTCTGTAATTGGCCATCTGTTTTCTGAGGCCAGGTTACTACAAGTGAGATTTGTCAGTTTGAGGGGAAACTTTTAAAATAGTTTACTAACAAGCTACCCACAGGGTTAAAATCAATTTATATGCTGGAGCAGCATCTGAGGTTATCCATGTTCCCCACATCAGTAATGCTGGCCAATCTTGTATATTTTTAGCCAATTGGATAGAAGAGAAATGGCACCTCAGACCACTTACTTTAATTTTAAACAAGATTCTAAAATGTTAGGTTACCTGGTTGCCAAACCCACAGTAGATCAGAAGCAGGAAATCGGGAGAAGAAAGATGAGTTGCTATAGTCAGGTCCTTTGGCAACTGTGAGACGTAACAGCAGACAGGCCAGCAGTGAGCACGGACACAAGAAAACCAAAACCAGAAATAGAATCCCCAAAACGAACAGTGCATGACCCATTTAACTCAAGGCCCAGCAGCCCAACTTCCTTCTGTGGTCTCTGAGGGTTTCACCGGATTTCAACACGATGTCCCCCATCTTAGAATTTTGAAATCCTACAAAGACAGCAAGACCTTGGCTCATAGAAATAGTAATTAATTGTCAACTGTTGTCAATCAACTGCAAAGTGCTAAAATAATATCCTTTAACCTCTTACCAAAAAAAATAGTCTTTAAAACCCTTTTACTATGAGTTGCAAAACTTCAGTTTTCCACGTATCCTCTTTCATCAAAATACTGTTAAGTTTTTATCCTTTGCACCATTGTAAAATTTGCTCAAATACTAACAGATCTACTTATAATATAAGAAATATATTCTAAGGAATCTTCTAGACCTAGAAAAAAGAATGTTTCTCAGCCAGGCATGGTGACGCATGCCTGTAATCCTAGTACATGGGAGACTGAAACAAGGGGATTACAGGTTTGAGACCAGCCTCAGCAACTTAATGAGCCCCTCAGTAACTAAGTGAGAGCCTGTTTCAAAATAAAAAGGGTTGGGGTACATGTTGGCCAGAGGTAGAATGCTTCTGGGTTTAGTCTTCAATACCAAAAAAAAAAAAATAAAGAAAAAAGAAAAATCTGGAAAGATATAATACCTAGCTTTTATAATTTTAAGGAACTACAGTGTGAAAATATGCTTATTTGTATCTCTCCAGCCCAGAGAATAGGTGGTATGGACAGAAGTTAAAGGAAGAAAGATTTATTTATTTTTTTTCTTTTTTGACAGTAGTGGGGATGTAACCCAGGACCACTCTATCAGTGAGCTACATCCCCAGTCCCCAACCCCCCCCCCCATTTTTGTTGTTGTTGAACTTTTTTCTTTTTTTTTTTTGAGACAGGGTCTCACTAAATTGCCCAGGCTAGCCTTGAACTTGTGATCCTCTTCAGCCGCCAGAGTATCTGGGATTACAGACATGCGCCACCACACTAGGCAGAAAAGCCAGATTTCTAACAATTAGGACGTTCTCATTCTGGGGAGAATTTTCTCATGAAATGTTTTGCAAACTGTCAGGCCTCAAAGTAATCTTAGTGAGTAATCAATAAATAACAACTCTCATGCTTTACAGAAAAGAAAACCAAGTCCTTGCCTTGAGGAGTGAAGTAGGCCATAACCTCAGCTGGCTCAGCAGTGCCATAACCAAGCAGTGCCTCCTTCCTGTAACAAGAAGGAACCCTTCATGGCAAGTTCTACAGCACTAGAGCATGAGATCAGAATTCAGAGTTTGATTGTCAAGGCTGTTGTACAAAAGATGTCTGCAGCAGGAGAAAGTAAGATTAGATCACTGAAAATCCCTACAATTTTACTTTAAAGTAGGTATTAGAAACCAGCTTAGAAGGGGTTGGAGATGTAACTCAGCAGCAGAGCACTTGGTTAGCACATGTGAGGCCCTGAATTCAGGAATTCAGTCCCCAGTACTGCAAAATGAAAAAAAAAAAAAAAGAACAAAACCAGTATAGAAAGGCTGGGGATGTAGTTCAGAGTGCTCGTCTAGCCATGTGCAAGGCCCTGGGTTCCATCCCCAGCACTGCAAAGGAGAAAAAAAATAGAAATACCTTAAGACATCTTTCTCAAGGAGGAAAAGAACTTTGTGAAAAAGAACAACAGAAAAGTAAAATGACTTTGCTGTGGAATGTTATACTAATTTTTGGGGGGTAGAGACCCTTCTGGGAAGTGAATATTCTGTAAAGGGGTGATTAGTAAGCTCCAGCTCCTACCTAGGCGGAAGGAGCAGCAGTTCACACTTCTGTCAAAGCACTCTGTGATCACATCCAGGCTCACAGGATGGTGAGGGACCTCTGTCATCTGCAGAGTTTCCTCAGCTGTAGGAAAGTGGCCCATGCAGTTACTGTCTGCTATCTGCACTCCTCAGAGAAGAAGAGATATAGCACAGTCAAATCTAGGAGTTTTGGTAGTTAGAGCATTAAAAATAAGACAAATCCATTGCTTTGGAAGAATTAACCATCAATTCCCAGGATTCCTATGGCAATCAGTTATCAAGGATGTGAAATATTGGGGTTACATTCCAGAGTCAATTTTATATTCTTAAATTTTATTTTGCATGAATCTCTTTTCCATGAATTTCACAAAATTGGATGAAGAAATAAAAGTTAAGTCATGCCTCTCTTGTCAGAAGCCCTGTGAGTTTCTGTGCTGATTCCTATGGGGGAAATGTTATTTTTCACCTAACTCAGACTAACCTTCTTTAATTCTAGATTAAGGGCTTCAAGATGTATTTTTACCATGCCAAAGTCTGCAAAAAGTCTTGGAAGACCAAAACCGTGATGTGGAAATTTGACAGTTTGCGGTGTGATCTGCTTCTTTTAAAGATAACATGTTCATTGTTCATTTAAGAAAAGGGATAAATGTGCTAATTAGGCAGTGAATTTCTATTGTCAAATTCTTCCCATCCTTCATTACCTTTTTTGCCAATATCCTAGGAAATACTCATTTCTATTTTTTCAGACCTACTCTTAATGCTGAAGGTAATAGTGGCTGCAGATTAATAGCAGTCCAAATGCTTGTAGTACTTTCTGGGCACCAGGCACTGGACTAAGTGTTTTATTTTCTTTGTCTCATTTAAAGCATAGATAGATAAAACACAGAAAATTAAGTTCCTTAATTCTTTATGATTAAAAATTACATGACTTTGTAAAGGAAAAAGCTGAGATAAAGTGTTCTAGGCTTCACTCTTTTTTTTTTAACCTATTTCATTAACTCTCTTTTTATCACTATTTTCCACTGTCTCCTGTGATATCCACAAAACAGTATCTTCCCAATTTAAATTCACCTTACAACTCTAATGTATCTTTTAGACCTTTGAGCCAAGATACATGATGAAATCACCTCACATCAATTAACTCGAATACTTCTGTGAAATATTTTGCTTTAATTTGGAGGAAAACAGAACATACATTTGATATATATTTCTGATCAGCCCTTGCATAGAGGCAATGAACAAATGTTTTGGTTTCGAGACTTTCACAGACATATTTCAAAATGGAACTTACTGTTCAAAAAGTAACACACTTCACACTCTTGTATGGTTCCAATTATAGATACTGGGCTGGCTTCCAGCACCCAGGATCATTCTTATGGAAGATTCTATAGCAATGAGTTTGAATTGCTTTCTCAATGAAATAATGTTGTTTGGTAACATAACATAGAGTTTCAGATATAATGTGTTTTAGTTCATAATAGTTATGTAAATCATAGTAGCCCCATTGATGGAATAGTATGCTCATAGTTGATGTTTGCATCATAGCTTTTTTTTTTACATTTAATTTTTTTATACTTTTATTGGTGCATTATGCTCTTAATTTCATGTACCTTTCACTAACAGTATTATGTATGTTATCGTTTGCAACTGTTTTCTAGAATAAAAATAATGTGAACATTTTAGGATCAGTTTGCTAATAACTGTCAAAGTTGTAACTGCATATTCCCTTTGACCCTCTTCTCTCTTACTGCTGGTGGATTTTTCTATAAGATATATTTGCAGAAGTACACCAAACTATACCTAAAAAGATATCAGTTAACGTATTGCTGATAGTAGTAACAAATTGAAAACAGCCTAAAACCCATTGGTAGGAAACTGGTTCATTTATTTGCCTTGCAACTGTACAGTGGAATACCATACAATTCTTGAGGGGGAAATATGGTCAATTCCTATATGCCGCTATAGAAAGATGTCCAAGAAAATAATGCTGTTGAAAGATGATGAAAAATAACCCAAAAGAGCAAGTTGCCCAAGTCTGAACAGTATGGTACAGGTTGTTTTATGTGTGTTTTTCTGAACATATACACACATTAAACGAACACACACAAATGCAGACTGAAAACATAAAAGCTTTTTTTCAGAAGAAATATAATACACAAATTAAGAGTAATTAATTTGCAGAGTTGGACTAGGATAGTAGATGATTGTGAGGCTTTTACCTCCTGTTTGATCCCTTTCTATTGTGTTAGAATTTTCTAAACCTACCTGTGCATGCATCCCTTCCCCTTTTTAAAATTTTATTTTCTCTTCAACTGTTTGAACTGTTTAAGTTTTTATTCATTACAAGTAACTATAGATTGAGTATCCCTAATCCAAACATAAAAGTTCTGAAGTGTCCCCAAATCCAGAACTTTTTGATTGCCAACATGATGCTATAAAGAGGAGATGCCTAAAAAACCATTTGGACCATATGTAAAAGTACAAAATACTAGGAGCCCCTTACAAGAACAAGACTCTTATAGTTCCTGAAATGATGAGTGCTTTGGGGAGATTTAAAAAACAAGAAAAAACAGGATCCTACCCACAGTGTTCCAGAAATGTGAGCTGACATCTTTTATTATGTGAGTATAAAAGGCATAGAGGATTGAAAGTAGTGGAATACTCTCTGAGCTGAGAGTTTGGAGACATGGGGTTAAGCATCATCTCTGCCACTAGCCTGCGACTTGGGATAAGTCACCTGAGCCGTACCCCCCTAAGAGGTGGAGTGTCCACTTATCTGGGCAAGAAAATAAATCAGACATATTGATATATATGATGAAAATTCAGCCTTGCAACTTGGGTACCTAGTATACAAAGCATTTTCATCTATCTTCACTCAGTAATACAAAATAGCCACAAGAGAGATCAACCTTGAACTGCATGCTTCTGGCAAGACAGACTAGGAAGTATTGGGGGGAGGGGGTATCTCTACTATAATCAAGTATTCTAAATTCTACCCACAGATTATGTGAGAACTCAAGAAATCTGTGTGCCCCCATCTCATTAGTTTGGATTGCAAGATGTTTTCACTGAAGTACAATTACTTTTGCATTCACCTGAACTGTCATCAAGGGCTAAGGATTCATTATTTCATAATGGTTTTCAATGTTCCTGTTTTTAAATGTCCCGGTCCTTTAGAAATTACACCAGAAAAAAAGTGTGTATCTCTTCTATCACATAGGTTTGCTTCAGCTTATGAGATGAGAAGGAGATATATGCTTTGTATAAACTCATTTTCTCTGTCTGAACCAATTTCCACATCTTAAACTTGGAAAATATATGCATTTTAATCTCCTTTATGTCTCTACTTCAGGACTTTCTCTTGACCTCTAGTCTCATATATCCGTCTGTTTACTCAGCTTCTCCAATAGTTCATTCATTCAACAGGTCTTTACTAAGCATCTACCCTGTATTGGGCAGTGCTGTATACACAGGAGATGGAGCAGTGATCAGAACACACCTGTCTTCTTGGAACTTTCACTACAATAAAGGCAGAAGATAGTAAATATGATAACAGAGTAAAATGTGTGCTATGTGCTAAATGAGGGGAGAAAGGAATACAAGAGAAAGAAAAGGGAATTGCCAGTGGAGTTGGGTGGGAAGATAGGGAGGAAGAAAAATGCAATTGTAGATGAGATGAACCTGGAAGGCGTCACTGACACAAGCAGACAGGAAGAGTGTAAGCCAACACAAAGCTCCTCACAGTAGAGGAATAACAAGTGCAGAGCCTCAAGACAGGATCATGTCCCCATGGCTAGTGCCAGAGGGAGAAGGGCAGAAGATTCTTACCTCTTATCTTCTCTATAGGACTCCAAGTTACTCTTTCTTGAATACCCTACATAAATTTATTAGACCCTAAACTAGGCCCTTCATTGTTTAATACATGTACTGATCATCTCCCTTATTCCATGAGAGTAAGGATTCCACGTTTGTTTTATTCTCTATTATGTCCCTGCTGCTGGGAACATAGATAAGAAGTGTCTTTGAGGGGGTTGTACCCCACTTTGTTCCCCCATAAAACTGCATAGGTGTTACCTTGCCAGTCATCTGGCTTTACTGTGTATCTTGTATTACTAAAAATTTACTAGACCACTGCATTTATTTAAAAAATAAGAAGTGATTTCTTAAAATTTTTAAAATTGAATGACTTGTGCCATGCTTTAAATTTATTGAGACTTGTCTAGCATATGTTCTGTCTTGAAGAATGTGTCATATGCATTTGAGCTGAAGGTGTATTTTGTCATTGGCTCAGGTGCTCTATATATCAAGTCTAATAATTGGTTTATAACATTGCTCAAGTCCTCTATGTTTTTATTACTTTTTTCTCCACATGGTCTTTCTATTACTGAAAATGAAGTGAGATCTCCAACTATTATTGTGACACTAGCTATTTCTTTAGTTCTGTCAATATTTGCTTCATATGTTGTGGATTTATGGTATTTGGCACATGCATATTTATACTTGTTACATATTTTCATGAGTTGATTCTTTTATATAGCCACCCCAACCATCTTATGATTACTATTTGCATAGAATATCTTTTCCCAACTTTCACTCCAACTAATGTTGGATATAAAGTGAGAGTCTTATAAACAGCCTATCATTGGATCCTTGTTTTTTTATCCTTTCTGCCAATCTCTACCATGATATTGGAGAGTTTCAAATGCTTACATTTGAAGTAATTACTAATGAAAAAAAAACTTTAGTCTTTTTTCTCTTTGTTTTCTGTATGTCTTAATACCTTCATTTCCTATTTCCTCTAGTACTGCATTTTTAATTATGTTTTAGCAATGTACTATTTTTATTCCCTTATGTCCTTTTATATATATTTTTAGTTATTTTCTTAGTGATTAACATGGAGATTTCTAGTAATGTTCTAAATTCATAATATTCAACCTTGATGTGATATGAACTTCATAGCATATAAAAGCTCTACTCATAAATAGCACTTTCCTTCCTTGCCTTTATATTGTTCTCACAAATTACATTCATACATTGTGGGCCCATTAATATAGGTCTAAAATTATTATTCTATGTGTTTGTCTTTTATTTTTTTTTATTTATTTTTTTGTGTGTGTGGTACTGGGGATTGAACTCAGGGGCATTCTACCTCCGAGCTATACCCCCAACCCTATTTTTTATTCTTTATTTTTGAAACCGAGTCTCACTAAGTTGCGGAGTGCCTCACTAGGTAGCTGAGGCTGGCTGCGAACCCGGATCTTCCGGTCTCAGCCTCCCGAATGCTGGGATTACAAGCGTGTGCCACCACGCCCAGCTTGTGTTTGTCTTTTAAACAATGTAAGAGATAAAAAGAGAAGTAATAAGCTGAAAATACAAAGGTACTGGCTTTTATATTTACTTATGTGGTTGCTTTTAACGGCATTTTTCAAATCTGTATTACAGCTTTGAGTTACTATCAAATGACCTTTCATTTCAGCCTGGGGGACTCTTTTTACCTTTGCAGTAGGGCAAGACTACTGGTAACAGAACTCTTCAATGTTTTTCTGGGAATGTTTTAACTACTGTTTCATTTTTGAATGATGGTTTTGCCAGATTTTAAATTCTTGGTTAACATTTTCTTTCAGCATTTAAAGAATATCATTCATTCCTTTTTGGCCTCCATGGCTTCTGATGAGAAATTTTCTATTAATCTTATTGAGGATCTCTCTTATATGATGAGTTGCTTTTCTCATGCTACATTCAAAATTCCCCATTTCAAAATTCCTTGGCTTCCAATACTTTGGTTATTTGGTGGCTTGAAGATCTCTGTACTGATCCTTCTTAAAGTTTGTTGAGCTTCTTGACTATATAGATACATGCCTGGCATGTTTAGGGAGTTTTTAGGCATTATTTCTTGAAATATTCTTTTCTTTTTTCTCATTGCTCCTGGGATTGCCATTTTACATATGTTGGTCTCTGGCATGGTATCTGATTACTGTTGCGTTAACCAAAAATAAGAAATAAGCATTTCAGTGAGTATCCAGGCAAGTTCCAGAAAATGGTGTTGGAATATGGCACCTTTGTTACCCAAGCACAGATGAAATGTTGGAAACTCTGGATTAGTGTTCTTTCCATAAAATAGTTTCTATTTTACAAACTATTTTCCATTTTACAAACTGTCTTTAAGAGGAAGCATGCTTTCTTTTACTCAAAAAATGGTGTATCCTACTAAGCAGTACTTTGGAGGCAAACTCTAGATAATAATGCCTAATTTCCCAAACTGATTTGAATATTAAATAAAGCCACATATGTAAAACTCTTGACCTGGGGGCCTGGTGCAGTATAGACTCTCACTTTACATAGTTCCTTAGGATGTAATATGCATGCCTACTGGCTTTCTAGGCTGTCAAGCATTTGGTCTAACAGGAAAGCTGATCCAGGGACGATGTGGAATGGCAGGGAAGTGGGGAAGGTGGGGACCTGAGGTGTAAGGAATGGACAGGTGATGTGGTACAGAGTCAGGCCATAGAACATGGAAATATTACTAGAAAATAATTTCCCACTTTCTCTCCTTCCATTATATTAATCAATTAGGATTTTTTTTCATCTTTAAATAATGAGAATCTGTTACACATTCTCTACCTTGACATAGTACTTGGATCCCAAGAGAAAGGAATGTGTTTCTAGATGGTAAGTGGAGAAGATGTATGTAGCAACCTTGCCAAAGTAACTGGACCTTCCTTGCCTATATTTATACCACCATCCATTAATTGTGTTATCCAGACCAAAGGACCCCAATACTGGCTTCCCCAATATCAAGATAATTCTACTATGTGGAGGAATGAGAATAAGCTCCATGTCTTTGGGGATTTAAAAAAAAAAAAGTGGAGGGTGAAAAATATCTTACCTAGAACAGAATTTTTTAACCAATCATATATTTAATGCACATATGCATGAAGTTAACAAAAATCCAATACCGTTTCATGTTTTAGTCTTAACCTTGAAATGGAAAACCTAAATGTTTTCAAGGGACCATAGTTCATTAAAGCATAAAACTCCTGCATACGATACCTGTAGCTTTTATTTTACAAATATGCATAGTTTGATGGAAAGGAAAAATCTTTATATGTCCATATTAATCATGTATATATAAACTGATTATTTCATTTAATGAAGAAGATGTAATAATATGTGGGATTATAGGTTTGCTCTCACATTTTCTTAGCTAATGCTTCCCCTTCCTTCAAGTGTTGGCCAAAAATAGGTAATTCTCCCTGTTCATCCCCACCTCCCTTATTTCATACCGAAAATATTTTAATTATCAATAGCACTGATCAAGACTATAATTAGTTAAAACTTTCTGTAACGAATTGTCTAAAGAAGGTTTACTTCAATATATTCTCTGCTTCAAGGAGTGGTGGCACTCCAGGTGTGGTGGTGCACACTTGAATCCCAGTACTTGGGAGGCTGAGACAGGAGGATAGCAGTTTTGTGGCCAGCCTCAGCTACTTAGTAAGGCCCTCTGCAATTTAGTGAGACAATGTTCAAAATTAATTAACTAATTAATTGAGTGATTGATTGATTGATTAAAAATAGAGTTGGGAGTGTAGCTCAGGGGTAGAATGCTCCTGGGCTCAATCTCCCCACCCCGCCCCACACACACACATATACACACACACAATTAATGACACTATTATATAAAATAATAATAAAACAATTTTTAAAATCTTAGAAAAGTAGCCGGGCGTGGTGGCGCACACTTGTAATCCCAGCATTCGGGAGGCTGAGACCGGAGGATCCGGGTTCGCGGCCAGCCTCAGCTACCTAAGTGAGGCACTCCGCTACTTAGTGAGACCCGGTTTCAAAATAAAGAATAAAAAATAGGGCTGGGGGTATAGCTCAGAGGTAGAACGCCCCTGGGTTCAATCCCCAGTACCACAAAAAAAAAAATAGAAAAGTAAGTAGCGGTATTAGAAAATTGTGTTAAAGTATATAAACAACTTAGAATTTTTTTTTGCTGTAAAAATGTTCCTTTTAGAAAAAATTTATACATAATATATATATAGTAAGTTTCTCTGAGTTCTATAGTCAATAATAATAACCCCTTACATTTATATAGTGCTTTTTATTCTAAGACACTTGTGTTATCTTCCTCAATTCCTCTGAGGTAGATAGAATTTCATGTATTTTAAAGATGAGAAAAGGGCTCAGAGAGGTTAAGTAAGTATCTTCCACAGGATTATGGAGCCTAGTAATTGGCAAAATGAGGGCTCCAATCAAGTCCCAATTTTCTCTGTATACCACACCTGCATCTCCCAGAAATGGTCTAGTTGAACATACATATAAATATTTATAAGCATTACGTTATTGTTCTGAACTATTATATATTACTACTTGGACCGTTTTATGAGAGCAGACCTGTATAGTAAAAGCAGACATTTGCTGAAGTTCAATCTACAGCCGTTTTATATTCCCTCTGCTTTGAAATTTTCATCTTAGGTTAGTAACAACACTTTTAATTAACAACAAATAAAGAGAACATTTTCCTGTTTGTCATCTAATAAAACAGATTCAGGGATTACTTGCTCTTTTCACATACTTAAACGCACCTCATGTTCCTTTTTATAGATTTTTCTTTCTACTGACACTATGAAATCCCAGTACTATTTCTTATTTGAATGTTTTATCATTTGACACCTAATAGAAAAGTCAATGGCACAATAATGGGGTTTCATCTTTCTTAATGTTTAAAAACATTTAGAAGTTATTTCATTTCTTAAACAGAAATTGCAGTAGAGCTAAGCATTTCCCTTAAGAGATAAAGATTGAAATTTGAGAGTAAATCACTATTAACTTTAAGCCAATAAAAGAAATTCATGAAAATGATTTTTTTTACATTCTTTTTTTTAATGCAACACTAAAACCAAGGAGTGTCATATAAAAACAGGCCGAAAGCACATTTTGTACCTAAGCTAAAAATTACTTTTGTGGCCTTTGACATATCAAGTGACTTTACTATAAAGCAAGCATAAGAATAAATCTTTTTCAACCTTTTAAAGATGTAAACATAGAAAACTGTTTTTGTTTGTGAAAGAACTCAGATCCTTTCACTCTTCTTTCACACACAATTTCCAAAATCACAGCACAGATTGTCCAAAAACCATTTGTACTAATTGTTCTGTTTATGAAATTTGAGTTACCATTCCCAACAGCACAAAATATAAAAGAAATATTTTTTCTCTTATCTAAAGTCTAAGAGAATATATAATGTGGCAGTTAGTAAAGAAGAAACAATGATTTAATTTTAAAGTATGTTATTCAAAGAGAAAAAAAATGCATAGAAAACCTATCATTTTATCCAGGTCTATATATTTACTTACTGATATTTTTGATGGTCAGTACATCAAAAGTATGTAGGGAAGAAGTGAGGTTTCCTAAAAGGTCATATAAAAGTATTCTTATATTATCAGTGCTTTTTAGAATAAGGTCTATGGACTGGTGCCAGTCCACATAATGTTTTTACCAATATAAAGAAGATCAGTATGGATTCTGAGAGAAAGCATTTGAGAAACTTAGAGCAATTTGCCTTTGCTGCACATCCAAGTATGTGATTTTGTATTCTACAAGAGCACAGCTCAGATCCATGACGGATTAGAAAACAAACCAGATCCCTCACCACAGATGATATTGAAAAGCTCTGATCTTACTCAGGGGCTGCAAACTTTTTCTGGAAAGGGTCATATTTTAAATATTTTAGGCTCTGCAGACCATACTCAAAGTCTCAGCTACCCAACTCTGTAACACCAAAGTGCCAGAGAGACAATATGTAAACAAATGGATGTCACCGCATTCCAGGGAGTCTTTATTTATGGACATTGACATTGAAATTTTATCTAATTTCTTACATGTCACAAAATACTACTAGTATTTTGATTTTTCCCCTAATCATTTAAAAAATGGGAAAACCATGCTTAGCTCCTGCAGGCCATACAAAACCAGGCAGTGGGCTGGATTTGGTCTCAGGTTGGGCCAGAGATCCCAGGATAGATGCTGTGTTTTCCTAGTCTCAGTGTTCCCTTCTCTCTCAAGGATCTTAATTGCCACTTACTTCACTCTGCAGGTTGGATTATTATTCAAGAAGATGTTAGAGCACTCATAATTCTTAGGACATTATGTTTAATAAAGTCCAGAAGAAAAATGTTCCAAGGAATACATTTTAGGATTCTCTGTGACCTACTCGTTTACATGAATTTTGCTTAAGAAAAATTGTTAAAGCATGGAAGAAGACTTGGATGGAAGATGTCTTTATAGGTGCAGAAGCATAGCAGTGGAGTATTTTAATTTGTTACCCAGAATGGGTAATGATAGAATGAGTTGAAATCTTGCTTTATATTTGTCCCCGAATGGAGAGGTGATCTGTTTGAATGATGTGCTCAAATGACAGAACGTTGTGAATAGATCACATGAATTTTAGCCAACAGAATAGAAAATTGCTCAGAATCTCCCTCTTTCTTGGACCCTTTTACTCTTGTTCTGTTCCTAGCCACTGCAATGGCAGACCAACCACCACATTTCTGTTTCTAGAAATGTTCACATGCTTAGCAGAAGTGGTTGCTCCCACTACCTCCTTTTATTACATGCTCGATCTTCTACATCTCATCAAATCATAACATTCATGCTGATGGTTTCGCTTAACATGTTCCTCATTAACATGGAGCCCTTTCCTCTGCCTCACTGTTTGCCAACAAGCATCTGCTCATGAACTAAGCAAGCCACTCTCTTAGCTCATCAACACTGTGCAGAGGCTCTTACCTCCTGTACTACTCATTCATTAATCTTTAACCTTAACTGGAGTTGGATTTTTCTTTGTTTTGTTTTTTCCACTCTTCACATATGAAGCAGTCTTTTGGAAAGAGTGTTACTTGGAGTATTTCAAACTTGGGGAACCCTTTCATCAAGTTGATAGTGTTCGGTGTTTTGAACTCATGAAAGACTCCTGTCAAACTGTATGTTCCCTTTTAGTTCTGTTTCAGATTATAAGTGGTTGACTATTATACGCATGCCATGGCATTTTTAGACTAAATCGAGCCCTCCAAAAATTGAGAACTATGAAACAAACCAGTGATCAAGGAGACATATCCTTGGACCATCAACAAACCCGTTGGGTAGCTTGAGTAAAGGGTGTCTGATCACACACATGTTGTCCTCCATAGCGGCATTTTAAATACACCTCCTAATACTGGAGAAAAAAATGGAAAAGTTTGTCTCTTGATTGTAGTATAAGTCCATTTTCAAGCACAACAACTTTTTATATAGGCAACATCCTATTTTTCACTTGAAAATAGAAGTCAACCTGTTATAAACGCTTTCTTCATTGCCCATATTTAATTACATAGTGGGTTATTCTTTATTATTTTAATGTAAGTCAAAATTTCTTGTCTTCTGGGCATAGTGGTATGTACCTGTAATCCCAGTACATGGGATGCTGAGATAGGAGAATCACAGGTTCAAGGCCAGCCTCAGCAACAAACATAGCAAGACCCTATTTCAAAATAAAAAGGGCTAGGATGTAGCTTAAAGGTAGAAATGAACAATGTGAAATGGAGGACACTGACTTTAGCTGGGAATTCAGAGTCCTTTACAATGCTCTATCCAGTGAGAAAAATTTGCAGATTCTCAGCATTATTCATAAAACTGATGTTTATCAAGCAACTTCCATGTGGCAGGCATTGTATAGCTTTTAGTTTATTGAACAGGATTTTTTTTAAGATGACAAAATACTTTTCATTGAATATTATTTGCAATCAGGGATGTTTCTAAGCATAAAGAAAATCTTTAAAACTTAAAAGTGACTTCTCTTTATAATGGCAAAGATAATGATTTGTGTGGGGGGGGGGGCGGGGGATACTGGAAAGGTCTGAGTTCCAGGCTATGTACATTTAAGTTCCAGGTCGCTTGTCTCAATAAAACCTTTAACCCAGTACTTCTCAGCAAATTGAGTTCTCATCTATGTGGAGGAATGATGAATGGGCATATTTTGGCTAACTTGCTCTGCAAATTATCTACTCTGTGCTTCTAGAAAAGTATAATAGCAAGTGTCTGACCCTTGGTTAGTGAAAAAAGTTAGTGTAAAAACCATAAACTATCTTAATTATTCTCTTAATAAAAATATATCCACTTAGGAAGTAATAACTTCACTATTTTAATAACTACAGCTGCTTTGGAAATCTATTAGATAAAAGCTCCAACAGCATAAACTAATAGTTTTGTACTAGCAGATTGCTTCCAGATTTCTCTTTTTTATCCACTGAATAAAGGTAGAGTATAGGACCAAATTTCTACATTTCTTTCCAGAAGAGCCACTGTTATGCAAATCCCAGATCTATAGAGTTACTGTTATGCAAATCCCAGATTGATAAAGCTGCAAAATAAACACCAGGGCACATTTACAAAGCCTGTCATCATCATTTTCTTGCAGTTTACTTGTATATCTTATATAAACCTAAAAGAACTATAAAACATTGTTTTAACAAAAATGACAATTAGAGCTGGATGGGGAAAAGGTCATTAACATTTGTTAAGGAACTTCCTCGTAAGTTTCAGCTCTTTCTCAAAGTCTTCCATTCTTTGTCATTATTTGTCCTCCACTCCTGAATTGCCTTTATCTTTGTATCATTATCTTGTGCATTCACCATCATTATCTCAAACTTCCAAAATATTTTGGTATGCCACTAATTCTTCACCTGTGCCTGTTCTGTTTCTTTTCTTTCTAATTGGTTTATTAATTCCATGAGAGTATTATTTTGTTCATGATTCTTTCCTTCTTTAGTCTTTCTTTTTATCTCATACTTTAGCTTATCTCATTACTGGTGTCTCATTTAATCTATATTTTCTTTAATCCTATAGTGTAGTAGGGATTGGTTTGAGAGGTGAAGAGGTCCTGTTTTCTAAAGTAGAATCTTGCTTCCTACCCACCCCTCCCCCTTTTATTTTTTTCTTTGCTCCAGTAGCCATGACTAGTTGAAAGTCTTTTCTCTTTGTTAGACTTAAGTTTGGTAGGAACACTTTCATCACTGTCTTCTCTTGGCTGTATAGTGTTGGTGAGTTGTCTTTGTTTTTGTTTGGCTTTCTCAGATTAGACCTGTGCCTTGTCCCCCATCTTCATTCAGTATGAGGAGTTGACTTGAGGACCCACCTACTGGGAAGAGGTAGTTAGTCCAGCTGAAGTTGCATACAGTTGGTTGTAGCACCTGAACTTTGCTCTCCCTCAGTAATTAGGTTAAGTACTCTGCATCTAGGTTTGTTCTACATATGAAGGGGTAAAGATATAGGGATGGAGGGGTAAAGATATAGGAATGTGCCCTCTCTAACTTTGGATTTTTCTTCCAGTTCTAGGATGTAAGGGAAGGTCTTTTGGCTTTTGTTTTTCATGTTTTTTGGGGGGTTGGTTGGTTGGGTGGGTGGGTGGGTGGTTGGTTGGGTGGGTGGTTTTACCAAGCATATCAGCCCCAGGTATTTCTTTATCTTGTAAACCTGCCTTATCCCCAGCAGGTGTTTCTATCCTTTCCCAGCTAATGGAAAAGGGACAAACCCGCATGGTAAAGTTGGAAGTTTTTATTCAAATGTGGGTTTTAGCTGGGCATAGTGGTGCACACCTTCAGTACTTAGGAGACTGAGACAGGAGGATATCAGGCTCCAGGCCATCTTCAGCAACTTAGTGAGACTCTGTTTTCAGATAAAGAGTATAATAGGGCTAAATACTATGTTTAGCCCTGAAATATTATATTTCAGATAAGTATAATAGGGCTAGGGGTGTAACTCAGAGATAGAATGCGCCTGAGTTCAATTCCCAGCACCTCACACACAAAAAAGTGGAGGTTTTCTCCCATATTCTTCACCTGAGTGGTGGTTCTCTTCATTCTCATTCTTTCCCCACCTTCAGTACACACACACACACACACACACACACACACACACACACGCACACACTCAGACCTTCTTATTCTTCTCTTTGGCTAAGCTTGTTTACTTAAGATAGTCAACGCTGATGCAGACTAGTGCACCCCAGATTAGTACTAATTCAGATTTAACAAAATTGACAATTAGCTGTCCCCTTTCCCTCATCCCAGCCCTTGTCTTTTATTTCATTAGCTTCACAATAATAAGATCTCACACACATGATTGAATTTGTGAGACTCCTTCATATACTGTTATCATGGAGTTTGCTTGTAATTCATTAGCTTTGCTAATTATGACTCATCTCCCGTTTCTCTTCCTTTTCTCCCAACTGTGAAAAACCAAAATGTTGCACACTGATTTGCTTTTCTGTGTCTAAGAAGATCTTGTTGTGGCAGTCAAGAGTCTTTACTCTGGATGGATTTTTTCATTTGTTCCCCAGGCTGCTAAAATGCTACCGCAGATCAATTTTCCCCAAATTTGAGGCTGTTACTGACAGTTTTATGGATTTTATCTACCTAACTTCCCTATCTTCAATGCAGTTCCCCCCTCCCTCGGAGTCTCTACTCCTGGATACCACTTTTTTTTTTTTACTTTGTGGTACTGGGGATTGAACCCAGGGGCATTCTACCTCCAAGTTATACCCCCAGCCCTATTTTATTCTTTAAACAGGATCTCACTAGATATACCACTTTTGAAGATTATGGTGTAATTAATGTTCTCCTTAACTTGGCTGCTTTCTGTTAACATTTCTTACTTTTTTTTTTTTGTAGTGGTTTTAAGTTTATTCCAATAGGGTATAGAGGAAAGATTCTGTAATCTGGCTTTATTCTGTGTCTTTGGTCCAGAAGTTTCTGTGCTAGCCATCTCATATTTATTGTCACTCTTTATTTTCACAACACCTCTTCAGTAAACCATAGGGATATTATCTCTCACCCATACATGGGGAATCTGAGGTTAGAAAGGATGAAGTTTCCCTTGCCACCCTGCAAATAGGTAGAAGACCAAGTTCAGATGCAAACTATTCAAAGGGTCAAAGCCTGTGGTCTCCCCAGTTTCTCACCGCCTTTCTGTTCCTGGCTGGTGCTGGGTACCTCAGCAGCCCTTCTCTAAGATTCAGTGACTTCATCTACAAAATGAGGGGGCTGGCCTGCAAGGTCTTTTCCAGCTCTAAACTTCTGTGTTTATGACTAGTGGAATGAGAAGACTACATTTTACTTTAACATAAATTTATTTGACTTTACATTTAATAGGAATGGCCATATATCTCAAGTTTAAATATATATTTACATATTTCTGCAGTCGGGAATTTTAGATTATATAAACCTTTTTGTTTTCTCAACTCATTTTTCAGGTACTTTGGAATTTTACTGCTGTTCTTCTTAACATATGGTGTTTGCAGTAGTGAAGTTGGAAATTCTTATTCAAATGTGGGTTTTCCCTCCCATATCATTCTCTCTGTTTAACACTTCTTGAAGTGCTGACAGTGCCTGTGTTAGAGGTAGTTTGGGGCAGCAAAGCATTGCAAAATTAAGTATTCTATTTAGAGGTTAAACCTTCACCCTTGACCTAAACAAACTGTGTTAGCAAACCAAAGATTACATTAAGGAGACCCCAAACTCTGCCTCTAAGAGTTTATAATCTGAAAGATAAACTATCTGATGTCAATGTACATCTTAACTTCACGTGAGCATACTCAATAAACAGCAAACATGTCCACATTCACAGCTGCAAAGTACTAATGGTACAGTGTCCAGAAGTACAGTGGAGATAGTGATGGTCTGTTGGAACAGGAAGTGGGAGACAACTGTGGACAGAATGGAGTTGTTGAGGAGGCGAGGTTGTGAAGCACAAATTTGAAGCTACTCCAAACTTTTTCCTCAGTCAAATGCTCTTTAGCCTTGACTACAGCCTCCCTGGTCCGTGGTCCAGGAATCAACATTCAGCAGCTGTTTTTCACCCCTTCCTAAGTTTCATTTCCATCCCAAAGAAGGGATCCATAGAAGTATTGGACTTATGTGGACCTTTCTCTGGATGATGTAACTTAAATGAATTATTTCTAACCATACTTACCTCATCTCCATTTTGTTAATTCAGTATTTTTTGAGCAACTTATGTTTGCTATATTGATGAGCAAAAGAAAAAAATACCTGAGCTGATGAAATCTAGTGAATTAGAAAATTAGCAGGTCTAGAAGGAAGGAAATAATAAGCAAATAAATCAAGGAGAAGGAAAAAGTAGTGCCAGGACCAAAAATCACTGAGAGAGCAATGAGGTGATACTCACTAGATGATTAGGTCATTTCTTTATTTCATCCCTTGCCATATATTCCAAGTCTCTTGTTCAGACTACTTAACCACTCCTTTCTGGGTTTTTCCTAATGCCCCACATCTAGGCATTTGAAAATTGATAACACTTTCAAAGTCTTTTTAGTTAAAACCTAAGTATTTCTTCAAACTCTGTCATATGTTTGGCTCGCCAGGCATGGTGGTGTTTACCATATAGACCTAAGGCCCTGTAAGATCTAAGGTCGCTATAGGAAACTTAATTCATTTTCTGTTCTTCACTGGTGGTGTCACTCCCTTCATGACTTTTATCTCCTAGACCCTAAATCCCAGGATGGGAGTCAAGTTAGTGTCTTCTTCCTTACTACCATTTCCAGAGCTTTTCTTTTTCAGTGAAAAATCTCAGTTCCTCTGAGTTCTGTCATCATACTATACCACCTGCTACCCTCCTGGACACATTTGTATTGATTCTCATCATTCATTGAATTTTTTTTTTTTTTTTTTTTTTTTTTTTTTGGTACTGGGGATTGAACTCAGGGGCATTCTACCTCTGAGCTATACCCCCAGCCCTATTTTTTATTCTTTATTTTAAAACAGGGTCTCACCAGGTTGCGGAGTGACTCACTAGGTAGCTGAGGCTGGCTGCGAACCCGGATCCTCCAGTCTCAGCCTCCCAAATGCTGGAAGCATGCACCACCATACCCGGCTCATTGAAGCTTTTGAGCACCTGGTTTCACTCTTCTTCCCCTGGCTGGTTCAGTCATTCTTGGAAACTGTCGCCCCCAGGTAGAAGGTCCATTCACCACCCTGGATTCTCAGCTCCTTAACTCCTTCCTTCCCAGTCTTTCTCTCACTAGCAGAGCCACTCATTCTAAGCCTTTCTCTACTAGACTTTGTCATTAAAAGTAGCTGCACCCTAAAACCTCATTCCTTGTCAAGGACTATACCCTATACTATTGTGTCAGCTCATTTCACACCTGCGTCTCAGGAGCTGAAGAAGACAGGAGGAAAAAATCTGCAACACTCCTGACTAGCTTCTGATAAAAGTTATAACCTTAAGGTTCAAGTGGGCCCAAATCCTGGCATCTTATCACATTTCCCTGGTCACTTCTCTGGGGAAGACTGGTTCTTAGTTTTTCCCTTTGTCTCAAACCTTCAATGTCTTTTCCCCTTTCTCAATGGTTGACCTTACTCCCTATTTCATTCAGAAAATAGAAACCATCGGAAAAGAACTTTCATCTTTCCTTTACCAAACTAGCCTCTGCCCCACTGGCTTTCCATGTTCTTTTTCCTTTCACCTGCTGAAGTTCCATATTCTTTCTATGGACATGGGTTTTCAGTCCTCTCAAGTGGATCATTCCATTCAAGATAACAACATACTCTTATGTGACCCAAGCTCTGCAAGCACACACTGTGGTAAAACTCCTGTGGAGAATATTTAATGTGTTTCATTGCCTCCATTTTCTCCTTTCCCATTTTTTCCTTCAAGCCATACCAATCAGGTTTTGTATTAGTTAGCTTCACATTACTACCACAAAATACCTCAGAGAAGTTACTTGTAAAGAGGTTTGTTTTAGCTCGTGATTCTAGAGGTGCAAGTCCAAGATTGGAGAGCTCCATTGGTTTGGATTTTGGTGAAGTCAACACATCACAACAAGAATACGTATCAGATAGAGTGCTCACATCTTGAACCAGAAAGCAGAGTCCATAACCAGGGTCCCATAATCCCTTTCAAGGGCATTTTCCAATATCCCCAGGCCTCCTACTAGGCCTCTGGACCTCCCTCTTAAAGGTCGATAGCACCTTCCAGTCCCATCACCCTGGGGGCCAAGCTTTTGCATATGGACCTTTGTAGAACACTCATCCAAACCACAGAGTTCTCTTACGACTTGTTCACTGAGCAGTCCACAGCAGATGTAGCCTTCTGAAGCCCTTTCTTCATTGGTTACCACTCAGCAGATGCTTGCTCTAACCTGTAAATGTTGGAAGGTGATCCTCCTCCTTTCTCAGACCTCTTCTCTATCTGCACTCCTATTATAGGATTTCAGCTTTCCTGTGGTTTAGCACACTAACGACACCTTCCCACTGGTGTACCCTACATTTCCACCTCTGGCCAAAGCTCCAGATGTCCCCATTTTCTTCAGCTTCTCCACTGGCAGGAGAAGCTGATGGCATCTTACGCTTAAGGCAGAAAATGTCTAGACTCTTCACCCCACCCTCATTCAAACTCACCTCCTTCTCTGATGTTTTCCACCTCAGTAAAAGTAGCACCCTTTCCCTTGAACCAGTTTCTCTCATCACCCACATGTACACCATCTTCAAAATATATCCTGAAGCTGTCTGCGATCTTGCAACCCTATCCAAACAACCATTCCTGCTTGGATTCTTGTGCTGTTTTTTATCTGGTATCTCTGCTTCTATGCTCACCGTCCCATGTTCTTCACACAAATCTTTTAAATATGTAAATCAGATTATGTCAGTCCCCTGCCCAGAGCCCTCCTGTGATTTATCATCACACTTAGAATAAATAACTCTCTGGATCAGGACTTAAGTGGTCCAACCTTTGCCTAGCCCTCTGGCTTCCTCTCCTAATGCTGGACAGTCAAAGACAAGCACCATGGGGGAATCAAGCCCTCTACTAAATGGGGAAAGGAAGGAAGAAACGGAGAAATTGCTGTTAACTCAAAGAGGCACCACCAAATAACCTGTACCTCATCAGGAATGTGTATATGGCCTGCTCATGTCCAATGTGCAGACATGAAGTGGGTTGGCAGACATGCTAAGGGTTCCTGTGCTGGCAATGTGATCCAGGTTGATATTTATTCTGCTAGAGCCGCTGAAGTTTGTAGTCTCTGAAAAGAATTGTGTGTTTTGGCAAAACCAGAAGTGGGCATCACTTATCTTCTTGTACTTGGCTAACGCCCTTGAAAAACTTTTTGACTCTTAAGAAAACAATTTAAACCCAATAATCCTTGCTTCATTTATTTTTAATGATGAGCCCATTCTGTAGGGTTTTTCTGCATGAACTTGTCCGACCTCCTGTAAAGAATAATCTACTTGGATGTGGAAATTTATTTATTATGTGTTCCATTCTGTTCTTTTCTAAGAACAGCAAGTTTTTCGTGTATTTTCTGTATACATGATCCTGTTTTTAAGGATTGTGGGCACAGTGTTTGGCAAATTTGGCCATAGCTTAATGATGTGTAATATTGGATTTCTTCACATTTTAAATAATTTTTTAAAATCATACAAAAGTAAAGGGAAAGAAATAGAAAAGTAGAATAAGAAAACGACTAATACTTTGGTTTAACAAATAACATTGTGAAATAAATCACTCACATTTTGTAAGGTAAAAATCTCTCAAATATACTCATTATGAATATAAGCAATAAAACACTGATCTCACAAGCAGTTCAAAGGAACTAAAACTTAGTAATTAATTACTAAACTTAGTAATTAATTGGTAAGCTTTAATGAACAATATAATAATATAATAATGTTTTTTAAGAAAACCTTTGCCAATTTTTGATGAAACAGTTTGCTTTTACAGAACAATAAAAGTACAAAGACATTTTGAGAATTAAGTTAGCCACATGGTGTGATCATTAAACTATTTGTTGTTAAATGTATATTCACATTATTAGAAGTTCAAAAGCATTGACATCATGTTAGAAGTGTTTTCTGTTTTTCATATTAAACATAAAAGTTCCAGAACTTATGAGCATAAGTGAAGGGTGCACATGTCTTTCTGTTCTTTTCTTAAAATCCCTAATTCTTCTCTGTTAAACATAGAAGCATCACGTGGAACTTGTAAGTCTATAAAAATTTTTAGATAACCAAGCCAGGCATGGCCATAGTGGTGCAGGCCTGTAATTCCAGTACTTGGGAGACTGAGTCAGGAGGATCACAGTTTGGAGGCTAGCCTCATCAATTTAGTGAGACCCTCAGCAACTTAGTGAGATCATGTTTCAAAATAAAAAATAAAAAGGGTGAGATGTGTAACTCAAAGGTAGAATGACCCTGAGTTCAATCCCCAGTACTACACACACAAACAAAAAAAATTTTTTAAATAACTTATAGACATGATACACTAAAACACGCATGAGTGAATTCCTAACTCCTTGTCATATTGAAGAAAATGCTTCACATGTGAGTAGCTCTCACCAGAGTAGTTAGCTTTTTCTTAGCTGTCTTAGAAACTTTGATTCCTACTCTTAATCTCTTTTGAAGTTTGATTTTATTAAATCCTCAAGTATAGAGAGAAAAGGTTATGTTTTTTTCTTCCAACAATTTAAGAAAATGCAAACCTGCCATATTCCTGTGGTAATTAAGTAGTCCTTTACCACCTGTTGGTCTAGCTTAAAACGTAAGGCCAAGCATGCTGTGTGCCTGCAGTTCTGGCTACTCAGGAGGCTGCAGCAGGAGGATCTCAGGAGTTCCGGGCCAGCCAGAGTAGCATAGCAAGACCCTGACTCTTCAAGAAAGAAAGAGAGAGAGAGAGACAGAGAGACAGAGAGGGAGGGAGGGAGGACGAAAGAAGAAAGCCTGTTTTAGTTTCTTCTCAAGCAAAAATCAAAGTGTTCTTTTTTTCTAGGTCACAGCTAAATCACAGATTTCTGTTCATATTTGTTAGTCACACAGTGCTTAATTTTAATCTTTCATTATCATTAACCCACAGACTTCATGTGTAAGGTATATAGTGAATACTGAAATTATACACTATTTTATCTCTCAGTTTGCAAAACTGAAATATTACGACTGAATATTTTCCTCGGTCCAAAAGCTTGTGAAGGAAAGAACTTTTTTGTTCTGTGCTGAGGAGGGAACACAGGGCCTCACGCACATTTGGTCAGCATTCTACCACTAAGCCACACCCCAGCCCAAGAAAAGAACTGTAATGGCATTGGTAGCAATCTGTAAAGTCAGTAAGATGGAAACTGAAATGCAGTCATTAGCATGAACTACAAGACTAGGAGAAGTTGCATAAGAAAAACTCTTAGAAAACAATAGCACCATCAGCATGATTTACATTATGATGTGAGACTATAATGCCCCAATTTTTTTAAAAAAAGAGAGAAAAACAGTAGCACCATAGATAAAAGGGAAGGTGGAGGCACTGCCTTTTTTTTTTTTTTTTTTTTTAATTGAGTACTGGGGATTGAATTCAAGGCTCCACTTTTTTTGTTGTTGTTTTTGGTTTTGTTTTTTAAACAGAGTCTTGCTAAGGTTGCTAAGGCTGGCCTAGAACCTGCAATCCTCCTACCTCAGCTTCCCAAGTACTGGGATTGTAGGCATGCACCAGTGTGCCCAGGTAACTGCCTTTTAAATCACCAAAACAGTAACTGCATTTGGAGCTCTTCCTAAGCCTGATGGTTGTGATGCTTGAAATGTGCTTACTTTGCATGGTTGAGGGAAGTGTATTCTACAAGAAATGTGCCAAGGTGTCACTTGTGTATGTCTCCGAAGAAGCAATGAATGGAATGTTTGTTTTCCTCATCTCAACTGACTTAGAGGAAATCTCTAATACCTTAAAGAATTTCATTGTAATTTTAGTATGCTGAGAAATCTGTGTGGAAAAAATGAGAAAAATTCATATAACCATACAAAAGTAATTCTAAATAATTCATCCTGGTTAACTCTGAACCTAGAAGTGGTAAACGGAGGCTACTGTGGTTAGACAACAGAGTGATGAGTGCTACAAGCACCAATAAGAATCGTTTTTTTAAATGTTAACTTGTCTGAGAGGATGGTGGGAACATTTTGGCAAAAGATTGCTGTGTGCAAAGCAACGAAAAGGTTATTGGTAGGAAAATGTGTGCAGGCTATTTTGGAAATATGATTTGATGTCTTAATTCTTCATACAAAAATGTCAGTATTTACCCATACATGTGGTAAGGAGATCCCCTAAAGTCAACCTGTAGTACTATAGTTCCATTGCTCACCAAGTAGTCTGGGTGATACAAGCATTTTAGCGAGTTTCAAATTTTGATTTTCATGGCAGAATATTAATCAAGGATAAATCTGGATAAACTACTTTTTGTTAACTAATAAAAAAAAAGAAAAGATATACAAATGAAATCAAAATAAAACATTTTGCATATTTGTAGGTTCTCCTAAAATCTATATATACCATATTATTTAAGGATTCTTATTTTAATAATTAAAATAAGAATGGAATGGAAACCACACTATCAGACTGATACATGTGTATCTATGTTTATAGCTGCACAATTCACAATTGCCAAACTATGGAACCAGCCAAGATGTCCATCAACAGATGAATGGATTACAAAACTATGGGATATGTGCACAATGGAATTTTACCTAGCCATAAAGAAAAAAATCATGTTATTTGCAGGGAAATGAATGGAACTGGAAAACATTATGTTAAGTGAGATTAGTCAGTCACAAAAAGTAAAAAATCATATGTTCTCCCTAATATGTGGATGTTAGGGAGAAGATGGGGCATAAGAAGGACTCCAGATGAAGGAGAAACCTTAGATGAGCAAAGAAGGTGACTTTAGTGAAGGTGATGTGGGAGGAGGGGAACACCCTAATGCACATGATGTACTTTCACAAACATATCAAAATCAATCACTAAACTGAACCTGAGAAGGAGGGAGGGCAAAGGAATGGAATGGGAATTGGGGAAGGGTTAAATGAGAAATGTGTGCATGTATGCCTTTACCAGCTTGTACCTAATAAAGATGTATGATTACAATGCACCAATAAAAAATAATAATAAAAAGCAAGTAAAGTAAAAAAGAAAAAAAAAAGAAGAATGAATATGAACACTGATCTGATCTTGATACAAAAGGCCATGGGAATTGCTTTCCCAGAAGGGCGCTATAATTGTCCCAATTGTGCACGTGCACTCTTTGGGCTGGGAAGCCCCTTAAAGCATCCCACCCCAACCCCACCTGCTTTTGTTGTTTTCTGCCATTCATAGCCTACTCCTGATTGCATAGATTTGACGCATCATACATCATAGGTGGGGTTGTTATTATTTTGATACTTATTTTTGTACTTGTATAGGAGTCTTTTAAGTTTTATTATTTGTTTGATGCTGGGGATTGAACCCAGGGGCCTTCTACCTCTGAGCTACACCCCCAGTCCTATTTTATTTTTTTTACTTGGAAAGAGGGTCTCACTAAGTTGCAGAGGGCTGGGGTGAACCTGTGATCCTCCTGTTTTGTAATCCCAAGTACTAGGATTACAAGCATACGCCACCGCGTCTGGCATCTTTTAAGTATTTTAAACATTCTTTAAACTACTGACCTGTGAGTTATCCTAGAAAAGGAAAGCATAAATGTACTGAACCCAAATGAGACTTTTTTTAACCCTATGCTGTGTGTGTGTGTGTGTGTGTGTGTGTGTGTGTGTGTGTGTGTGTTGTACTTATTCCCTGATAACCTTTTATCTCTCAGACACTGATTTCATCATTTAGGACATCTGTGGTTAGGAGTGGAAGGCCCATTTGGTAATTGGTCACCATGCCAGAGGTGAAAGCCATTGACATTGAGCCTCCGGGGAGGGAGAGCTCTTGGCAGGGTACACTACCAGTGGGTGTTTGCTTTTTTTTTTTTTTTTTTTTTTTTTTTTTTTTTTTTTTTTTTTTTGTCAGTTCTGCGAGGTCTGTGTTCCCTTGGGGGAATTTGTACCCAAAGAGTATTGAGTTTTTCTGTTGATTTTTTTCCAAAAGCATGTGTTTTCTGCATTCCTATTTTATGGTTCCCTGCAAAGGAGGAACCATTTCTTTCCTTATTTGGTTTGGATTTGATTAACAGTGTTTGGGATTAGTTTGGTCTTTTTAAAGTAAAACAAATGAGAGGTAACAGAGGGTGGTGGAAATCACAAGGAGACCGGAGACCAAAGTTCTGGTCTGTGTTAGCAGAAGAACTCATCATGCTGCATAGTGTGCTCAGGTTATATACAGATGAAATGCATCTGTAAACTGAAAAAAATTATGTCACCAACCTCAAAGAATTTCAAAATTCTTTATTCCTTGAAATAATGAGGATAGGAATAGCAATAATAACAACTATCAGTCAAGTTTAAGTCATTTCTAATTCCCACACGCCTGCGACCTACGTATTATTTTTCAGATAATGACGCAAAGGTTTGCTCAGTGTCATAGAAGATTGAAATACAAGTTGGGCCAACTCCCTGCAACTGCCCCAATACTCAGATTGTCCAAGCTAGACAATAGTTATACATATAGGCTCTAGAATCTGAATTTAAACTCCACTCTCCCACTTTTTAGCTATGTGTCCTTGGGCAAATGGCTTAAACTCTCTCTGAGCATTATTAAACTGTGGCATGAGCAAGATGACATCTGTATCATAAAGTGATGGAAGATAAATGCACAAAAAAATGTAAAACACTAAAAATGTGCAGGTGGGAAGCAAATAGTAGTTCTTGCCTCTGCTGCTTATTTATAATCATTATTTCTAATAGGCCTAAAATGAAGATATTTATAAGATTAAAAAATTATTTTATGCTATAAAGCATATATATTCACCTTTCTCTGAAACTAATTATTTCCATAAATATCCCCCCCCCCTGTCTCTCTCAAGATTATGGCTAAATCTCTGAGATTATCTAGGATTTGTAGTTTTTGTTGATGTTTTCTTTGGAGAGGGATATGGCTACCAGTGTGCAAATCAGATTTGAATAAATTCCTCTCCCCTGCCAATTGGACCTTTGTATTCCCAAATTTACCCAGGAATCCAGAAAACTTTCATCCACATTTCAAAGATTTCTCTCAGCAACTTATTGAGAACTTACTGTGTCCTGGACACTATCCCAGACACTGAAGTATTGTATATTTCCAATTGCTTTACTCTAAAGAAATAAAAAGTCCAACAAGGGTGCTAAAACAAAAGAAGGATATATGATAGGCACCTCTAAAAAGGACAGGCCTGCTTTTCTACTCTTTAGTCAACTACTAGCTAAATAGCATTCTGCTGAGACCTATTTTCTTTACTGTCAATAACTTAAAAACTAAAGCACTTCTTGTCACTACTTCTCTTCCTCAAAACACCTATCTAAGTGTTACCAAACACTGCTCCTGAAGGAGGGTGGTTGTAAAGAAAACTGCTCCTTCAGTAAGTGGACAAGTAATCTAAGAAATAGTGTCAGGATGTGAGTGTGTTTACCAAGAAACAAGTAACACCCAGTGGACTCGTATTATTTCATAGACATTTTCACATTAGTTTATTAAGTGATTTAATTCTCTACTCAGACTACTTTATGTCCACCAAGTGGTAAAAGAGTCCTAATTGTAATCCATTCTCTTTATGCCTGTTCACTCTTCATTTCCAGATCATTGTTAAGGACATTTTTTTTGGGGGGGGGGATTACTGGGGATTGAACCTAGGGGCACTCTACCACTGAGCTGCATCCCCAGCCTTATTAAAGACATTACTGAAAAATGCCACCTCTGCGAAAGGGCTCTGGATTCACCCATGTGAGAACTCTTTTCTGTATAATTAGCCCAATTTTTTTTAATTGGATCATAGCAGTCATTGTCCCAGTACATTTTAACTCTGTGATGTGACCAGTTTGAATATTGAATTTGAGGCAGTAGACCTTCCTAAAGAAAGATGTATACTGTGCTTTATGCATCACCACTGAAAGAATTTTGCTTTGAAGCCCAGAGTGAACACTTAATTTTTATTTGCTATTATAAAAGAGTCTCTTTGAGCCGAATATGAAAATATGACTGTGATTTGGGCAGGCATCCAGAAACTTTAGAGAGAATGATGCTTTTATCTTTTGAAAGTCTTCTGACTACTGTATTATGCTATTAATAGATGGAAAAGGGGTAATGACATCCTTCACAGCCTTCTTCTATATCGGAACTGGACTTCCTACAGACTATAGGGAAAAGATGTATGTGTCTAGTAGTACAAGTTGAGTGTACATTTATTTAAATCTCCTGTCTTTGGACAACTGTTAAGTTTATTTAAGAACTCTGTGTGGCCAGTTTTTTTTTTTTTTCAATTTATATGCTGTCCTCCCTAGAATTTCAGTTAAACAATACAAAATTGTACGTTTAAATTGATATGCAATTTTATGTACTTAAGATTTCTCACAAAAGAACAGTAAGGAAGTTTTGAAGTAAACGGCAGTTTCCCCCAGCATCTAGGAATTCTGCATTAGACTGTCCAGGGTCTGCAGATATGTCCATCTCCAAGTACAGTGAGAATACACAACCAGCTCATTGGACTATATTTTACGAAAAGTTAAGCAACACTCAGAAGGAATATTTTCATAGATCAGTTAAATGCATGTACTGATCATATAGCTCTCATAATTTCAAAATTTATTTAGAATCCCAGGTGAAAACCCAATGATTTCCTTTTCATGAAAATTACCAGAGTAAAAGAAAAAGAAATTACTTTATCAATCTAGACCGATTTTGAGTTAGCATTTAAGAGATTCTGCCCACACAACACTCACTTATATAACCTTGAAAATATTTGAGATTTAGATTTAGCCTTTGGGCATTGCTTTTTAAGCCAGATTCTGGAAATACCTTGCAGATGTTATTGTGAAAATATGTAATATCATCCATCATCCTCAAAAACTGAACTTAAGCAATTTGAAGGAAAGTAGAGATTATCCTTAAACTTGATATATGTTGAAATAAGCATTCTAATACTTTTGATTATGTTTTTGTCTTTACTGATAAAAGAAGACCTCTCTCCTGATGGTCAAGACCTGCAAGGGAAATGTTATTTAAAGCTGTACCTTCCCTATATCCTATGTCTTTTTCCCCAAGAGATTGACTAATTTCTTTTCATAGACGGTATTCTACCCATCCCTTCATGCTGACTTTGTAAGATTCTTAGACAGCATGAAGCAAAGGCAGGCAGGGTTATTGTATAGGAGAAAGGCTCTATCTAAGGTTTGTCTTTGTCTCAAGAAGTAGTGTCAAAAAGTACATCAAGGATGCTTGGTCCTATTCTAAATAAAAGATTTCATTTGTTTCTTTGTTATAAACTATAGCATTGACTCTATGATAACTATGACTTTAATTTTTCATAGTTATAAATACTTTCAAATAAACCCAACTGCCCAGCAGATCTGGGGACATTTGGGAGATGAGCGGGATTATGAGAAAGGGCTCTATTTGCTGGAAATAGGTCAGAAGCTGACCATCAGGTTTTAATTATCCTTTGCTCCAGCTCCTCTTCTGCAGTTTTCCATGCAAATTTCTTGAGCCCCTTCTCTTTGAAGATGTCACATTTAACCTCTGTTTGCAAATCTCAGTTCCCTGTGGCCTCCTTTGTTATTGCAGCCACTTGCTCAGATCTCAAAGGCTTCATTAAGTTGACGCATGTTCAGAGTTACCTGTAACCAACATAACAGTAAATGATAAAGACCACAAACATTGGCTGTATTCTGCTTTTTGTTTCCAAATTTGGCTTTCACCCAGTACTTTTGATCAAGGCACAGAGTCTTCCAGAATGTTTATAATTTTGTAGCACCACTTCACTGGCGTAAATTCATTCCTCAACCCAGATGGTGATCCGCTTACAAAGGTTTTTTTTTTTTTCTTCTTTGCATATTTGTCATTTAGAAAGCCTGGGTTTGGGAATAGTAGGTCCATTTTGTAACTGGTCTTTGTGCCAGAGGTAAAAGCCATTGGCAAAGCTTTTCAAAGAAGGGGGAGCTGTTGGCAGGGCCAGGGGCTGGTGGGCGTTACTCAGTTCCGTGTGGTTTATACTCCCCTGGGGGAATTTGTACCCAAAGCATTTTAAGTTTAGTATTCTACTACCTCCTCTCACCCTCCCCAAAAGCAATATGTTTTCTGCATTCTTTATCCTGTTTCCCTTTATAAGCGGAAGTTCCCTTCCTTATAAGGTTTAAGTTTGAGAACACTCATGGCAAACTTTTTTTGTAAGTTAGCAATATACAGGCACCCAGACTGCTTCTCCTTAGTTTATAGAGTGAATTGCACACACCAAAACTAAACTTTGGGATCCAGAAAAGTGTAGCCCAATTTCTAGAAATTATGCATTATATGAAGTAATAATAAATTTTAGTGGCAGCCTAATGGTAGTAAGTGATTTAGGGTAGGTCTGACCTAACAAAAAAATTATCCTTTTACTTAAACAGCCACTATGACAGGTACACAGGGCATAAGATATACAGGATACAAGCCCAATTCCCCAGCCTACGAGCTTATTTGGAAGACAGTTACTGAAAAAAGCAAACACAAACAAAATCTGCCTACTGGGAGTTGAGACAAGGAGAGAGGCATGGGGCCACAAGTCAGAAGAAATGAAAGGTCTGACTTTTAGTCATTATCATTTTTGCTTCATATTTATGCTGTTGAGGAAACTGAAATGTACTATATAGGAAAATGTGTATGGCTTGTTTTATTATTCCTTTGGTAAGGGGTGGAAGAAACTAAAGATGCCAAAGATGAAAGAAATAGGATTAGTGCTCCTAAAGTTATTTCTGTGGCTTATCTAAGGAGGAAGGTCCCATCTGGGCATGTCTGCTTGATGTGGTAACTATTCACAAAGCAAAGGATAATCTGAAAACAAAGTAAGTTTCCTAAAGATTCATAAGGACTTATCAATAATTGATGAAATTATTTAGCTCTTCATGGAATCTCAACCTATTTTTTTCAATAGAATAAAAGAACAATAAATGCTCAACTGATCGTATACTATGTGCACCTTTAAGTGGTAAGAGCATCATATCTATAATAATTTGTGTGAATGGTGCTCTGTCACCATGCAATGCATAGTCTATTGGGCTAGAAGCAGCAGCTCTAGCTGGAGGAAAGATTAAATTGAGAAAGTTTTTCCCCCTGGATTTTTCATTATAAAATATGTCTGCTTGTTTTTAGTATGTATTAATAGTATATTGTAAAGGCAGGCATGATGGTGCATGCCTGTAATCCCAGTACTTGGGAGGCTAAGACAGGACAATCATAAGTTTGAGGCCAGCCTCAGCAACTTAGCAAGACCCTCAATAACTTAGTGAGATCCTATTTCAAAATAAAAATTTGACTGGGGTTGTGGTTTGGAGGTAGAATGCCCCTGGGTTCAATTCCCAGTACCAAAAAAAAGCATATTTAAAAAAAAGAAACACCAGCATTCGGGAGGCTGAGACCGGAGGATCCGGGTTTGTGGCCAGCCTCAGCTACCTAAGTGAGGCACTCCACAACTTAGTGAGACCCGGTTTCAAAATAAAGAATAAAAAATAGGGCTGGGGGTGTAGCTCGGAGGTAGAGCGCCCCTGAGTTTAATCCCCAGTACCGCAAAATAAATAAATAAATAAATAAATAAATAAATAAATAAATAAATAAATGAAACAAAAACTGGGGCTATCCACTAATGTTCAAAAGGATTAAATTCTGACATTATTTATAATCACAACTTATGATTTATGGGGCATGTAAATCATTCTCTCTTTGCATCTTTTCCTTCACTCATTAGGTGCACTGTTTATTCTCATGGATCCATTTAAGGTAGAAATAAATTAAAAATATGGAAGATGAGTCTGGTGCCCAAAATTCCGCAAGGAATCTGTGACACCATCTTTCTACTAAGTTTAATTGCTCTTATTTCAAACCAGTTGCATTGAATTAAGCTGGCATAGATATGGCTTAATTTTCTGGGCCAATTTTCAACTTTTCTTTAGAGAAACCACATGACCCCTAAAAGTGTCCAGAGATATCTCTTGCACATAGGACAAATGATGTCTAGTCTTAATTTGAGCAATGCTGACTATCCATCTCTGTTTATGCCAGGTTCTCCATATATTTAATATCATTGGGCCTAAACCTCAAAGTCCATAGAAGTTATTTGGCTTCCTGCTAGTGTTTAATTATAAAAGAAGCCCACAATAAATGGATTGTCCCATCCTAAGAACAGGGTGTAAAGAAAGATAACACTTCCAGTTGGGCCAAGCATGCCTGTATCGAACTCACTTCAGCCTGTGATCTTTTCTCCCTCTTTTCTGCTATAGAAGAGTACAAACTCTGCTGTTGGTTTTGCATTCTGCTATACTTTGGCCTTATGGTGGCTGTTTTGGTGGAGAAGCCAGGTCAGCATGTGCTTCAGCAACCCTTGGTGTCATCCTTCCCCCCATTCCCAGTGGCTCCCTTGGTCTTCCTCACTATTGCCCATACCAAGTTCTCAGAACCACCATGCATGGAAATAAGGGGAATTAATTCAAATGATGATAGGAAAGCTATGTTTTTTAAAGTTGTTACCTATTTCTGATTCAATAGATTGGTAGAAATAATCACAATGATTACTTCCTAGCATGCATGTATAGTGGGCAAATGATAGTATTGCAATGTTCAGTATGCTCATTCTTTTTTCATAGCAGTTTTGGAGTGGTATAAAGGGTATTCCCAATTTTCCTGACTTCTTTTTGGCCCATAAAGGAAATACACATTCAGGTTGTGCTTTTGTCAGAAGACTTCAACCACCAGTACTTTACATAACTCTTGACTTCTCAGGGCAAGGCATTTAGCTTTAAAATACTCCCACTGAAGGAAAAATAATACTTTCCCTTACTTCCTCCCTGGATCCATCTTCTATCTAACTGATCTGCATCCTTTTATATATCCATTTTTTTTAACTTATTCTCTATCTGGAATGCTTATTAAAACAGACAGGACTCTTTTAAGAGAATTGCTTCTCTTCAACTTCACAAAAAACTTTAAAGATTAACTGTCTTGTCTTGAATTTTGTGTTTTTAATAGAAAAATGAAGTCTCAGAAACAAAACTACAGCACTTTTGCTAAAGTATAAATACTTGGGCCCTATACAAACAGGCAAACTCATTAGTCTTAAGTGGTCACCCAAGCTATTGTGGGTGTTTGGATTATACCATTTTTTTTTTTTTTTTTTTTTTTTTTTTTTTTGCGGTACTGGGAATTGAACTCAGGGGCATTCTACCTCCGAGCTATACCCCCAGCCCCATTTTTTATTCTTTATTTTGAAACCGAGTCTCACTAAGTTGCGGAGTGCCTCACTAGGTAGCTGAGGCTGGCCGCGAACCCGGATCCTCCGGTCTCAGCCTCCCGAATGCTGGGATTACAAGCGTGCGCCACCA